>CBVK0101058544.1:0-13266 GCA_900067695.1 Picea abies
TAATGAGAAAGGGTGTTGTATACCTTGGAATGATCAGGTGCAATGATATTGTGAATCTAAATATTAGTGATGAAGGGTAAAATAATGGCAAAAAGTATGGTCAAAAAGGTGCAATGTGTGGACCTAACAACTACATAAATCAACTCTAATCTCAAGTATGCTATATAAACAAACATGCTAACAAGACAAGATAAAGAGCCTACCTCATCCGGATGTTCGACGAAGTCCACTGTTGAGCACTTGACCCAAAGCTATGTACCTGCAACTTGTCCTCAACAACCAAGATACACATGCATATGGTGATAATATATAAAGTTAGCACATATAATAGCATAATCCATCAATATTCATAACAAATATGCCCATGGAATAACAACTCAAATATTTGTTAGACATTAATTGGATGAGAAAAGAGTATTTCTATTAAAGTGTAATCAATAGAAGTGTATGAATGACAAACTTCTGTGTCAACACATTCGGAACCAAGAAACTAAGCCCCTTCCTGCTGGGCCTCCACCACTTCAATCCTCCACCAAAGGTAAGCTCATATAAGAGAGACAATGAGGTTCTCCATCAAATAGGGAAGAGCTTGGGGGTTGAACAATGTGTTCAGAATTAAAAGGACAAAGGGATGCTGACTCAATATGAAGTGAATAATTTCTCCATAGTAACTTTTCTCTCAAAGTTGAATTCTTCTCCCCTTTTTTCCACAGCTTGGATATGACCCATTTATATTCTTCAAATGGAATTGAAGGGCCAAGTCAGAACGTTTCTAGTATATGGAAGGTCAAGGATCATGGATCTCATGACGCAACATGGAAACCCGACACCATTTTTTAATTTTGGGCACAAAACCCGATGTACGTGGGTTGTTATGGTGCAACCTATGTATATGCATGTTGCATAGTTGTTAGGGAGTGTATATGTGGAAAAATAATTTGTTTAGCTATGGGAATTGCAAAGGGGACTTCAAGTCTACATAGGGAAATGGAAAAGGCCTTATGAGAAAGTTGCATGGGGTGAGGAAAATCTTTCTATAACAGATAGCCCCTAATGTGTGAGGTCGGAGGAGTATCTGTGATGGCCGAAATATATTATAATTCCAAAATGTGGAGTAGTGGAGACCCAGCTAGATGACCTAGTTGCTCATAAGAATATTACAATCCATAATGACTTTTTGCACATGGATGCCAATTTGAATTACACTATAGATCCATGTGAAAATATACCAAATAGTTGTTCATGGCCATGAATAGGGAATACAAGGGTAGATACATGCCATAGGTTGGCATAGTGACGAACAAGGCCTAGTGAAAACTAGTCTCAAAATCAGTATGAAGATATATGTATAGAATGAAGTACAATCTGATCTCCCATGATCATTGAAGTCATATAGGTACTGGTCCAATGAATGATAGTATCAACTCAGGAAAGCTACGAATATGAACTGATGTATTCAATTATTCTACATGATCCGCCAAAGGTGCAAGTCTACATCATGTGAATGAAGGAGTTGAGGTCGAACACAATGAGACTTTGTTTGATTAACTATCATTAAGGTATATCGTTAACAAACACGAGACAACCTATTGATGATGAAAGTAGGTATCAAGGCACTGAGTACATTCTTACAAGTGTGAATAAAGGATTTTAGGTCGAAGACTTGAAGAATCCATCGATCAGGAGACATTGATGTATTCCCAAATGTCGATGGTGAGAGAACCTTCCACTAATGACTACAAGCCTCTAGGTACTCATAGGACTCTAGGCCTCATTTCCAAAATAGATGGGTTGAAGTCGATGGAAGGAGACTCGTTGAAAGGACATAATTAAGGCATCTCTCATCAATCAACACGAGGTACAAAGGAGTAACTTGATGATTTGGAGGAACTTGAACGAAAAACATGTTCATGAACCAACGAGCTTGTGCATCTTTCGCATGTACCAGATGCAAGCAGTGCATGAAAAAGACCCTCTAAATAGAAACCAATATGGAAAAATGCCAACAAAAGAGAGGAAACCATCAATAAGGCTAATGGTATCGAAGACATTGCATGAATCCCAATGTGTGAAAATATTTCTTGTCGTTGAACACGAGGGAAACCCCCCATTCAACGACCAATGAGGATATGTCGACTGTTGGGTTCAAGGTTACCTACCCATAATGAAAGTAGGACTAGGGTGCATGATAGGACTACTACTTCATGTAACTCTGAGACACACTAAGGGTATGGTCGACATGCAAAGTCAAGAGTTATGAGAAATGGTCGACAGAGGCTTATAGACATCCTTTGAACAAGGTCATGAGACATATGGAAGACTCTGGAAGTATAGACTCAATGATGAAACTTTGTGATTCAGGAGGCACCAATCATACTCTCCATAGGGACTGGAAGATTAACTAGTTGGAGAAGTAAACTCTAAGTAACGAGTTGAGCTTTCTGAGTTCCTGCTAAACCCAAAATTTGGACGACAAGTGGACTCAACATTTTGTGCTCTGTTTAAAGGCGAAATGATTGCTGCCAACATGAGATAATATTCTTTTCTCGCCCGTCTTTTTTTTTTTCTTTAATAGGCAAATGAATGATATGATACAAAGGAGGAAACATGTGTCGCGAGTAAGCAACTGGTTCCAGCAATGGGACAATCCTATTCTTAATGCAAAGAGGTGCATGCACAATATGGAAACTCGAGGAAATGTTTCCTCATATGGTACATGGTGTCAAGATGCAAAGGATATAAACAAGGCTCTGCTTGGCTAATGATGCAAATTGATGAGATAATATGATTATAGTGCAAAAGTGGGAACCGACAATAGGCTCAATACTACAAGAAATAGGATGAGATGCAATTACAGCTTAACTCCAAAGAATGTCCTTTTTCATAAATTTAGCCTACTTGGTCTGAAAAAGGGTTAAAATTATGCCAAATAGACATCCTTTCAAATCCAATTTACGAGTGTGAAAGAGACAATTTCACTCAGCAATCTTTTCTCTTTTTGAGAGAGTCTGAAAAGAGATTAAACAAGACTCGATGATTTTGTTGTAAGAAACATATCATGGGGGAGGTTAGGGCTCCTGTGCAGGACTTCTGTTGAAAGTCAACAATTCAAAGACAACTGACACAAGCTTGGGAAAACCCAAAGATTTCCAAGTTGAGGAGGACAAAATACTTGCAATGGTTACCTTTTCTACAATATATTGAAGAATTCCCCTTATCTGCAAGGGTGTAGAAGGAGGAAGTTGAGGCTCCACAAGATCATTCCAGTCAAAGGAAACCACCCTAGGACTTGGAGGGAGCGTACTCGGAGAGAGTAGAATTCTCCCTTGTTCAGAAGGTACAGAACTATAAATTCTAAGGACCTGGTCAAAGGATGCATCACCTCCCAAAATAAGAGTGAGATTGATCGAAGATTGCATCGACAATGTCCCTTCCTTAGACTTTTCACTCTCAAAGAGAAGAGTGGGATCGATCGAATATTTCATCGACATGACCACTTATTCAACCATTCATTGAATAGGATGCGAGACAACAATATTAAGAGACACATCACCCCCAAAAACAGGAGTGTTGTCGGTCGAATATTGCATCGACATGATTGTTGGTTGAATATCATGTAAGACAACATGGTCGAGAAACACATCACCCACAAAAAGAAGAGTGGTGTTAGTCAAAGATTGCATCGGCATGACCATTGTATCAACCAAATAAGGACTAGAATTTTGGGAAACTAAAGACGAATCAGAACCTGAAGGGACCCCAGGAAAGGACGATGCTTCTTGTACCATAGCAGTAGCAAGGCACAAATGAGTAAGGTGATCTCCTTTGCAAAGATTGCAAAGGAACTTTGGCTTATGTCTTATACATCTAGGATTCTCAATCATATGAATTCCCCCATCATGACTTGCAGTGTGTTAGCACTAGGAATCACCTTCAAATTGCATGGAAGGAAAGCCTAGTACCCATCAGGTTATATGTGAATGTAAGAGTGTTTTAAGGGGTCAAATGGAAAATACTCAAAATGATAATGTTCCAACTCAGAAAATAGGGCTAGCATGCACCATCAATCAAGGTCTTAGCTAAATTCAATCAGTAATTGGGAGTGAGTATGAACAGAGGGAAGACTTTGATGAGAGGAATGTAAGGGTTGATGTAAACATCAGGTCTACAAACAACCTAAGGAAGAAAGATTCTTAACACAAGTTCTTCTTGAGTTCATAACTTAAGGAAGCTAAAGAAACATCATGATAATATAATGATCAAACATACACCATAATATCACCACAACCATTCATGTGAATCATTCAAAACATGAACACTTTAGCATCAGAAGCAAATAAGCTGAAAGAGAAGCTGATTTCTATTAACCAAGATGTCTTAAATCAAGTACATAGCCAGTTCACAGTAACTTCATCAAAATATTATAGTATAAGGGAGCCTTGCTCAACCATTCGAACCTACTAAAGCATTCATATATCTATTTATAACAAAAAGGGAGGCAACAACTGGAGTTACGAGCTGGCATCCTTCCCATGAAAATATCTAAGAATTTATTTCATTCACCAACTTGAATAACAACCTATGCTATAAAATATGAAAGTGTTGATGACTAATCCAACCAATCTTCAAACTAAATTGATCCCTATTTGTTGTGCAACTCCTTGATTTCCATGTGTCTTTCAGGAGCATGTAGCTGTCATCATGATGCCAACTATTGTTTCTGCAGTTCTCTCCATCATCAGTTATCCAAAAAGGTTTTAGCTTGACCCTCCTAGATTCTCGGTGTCTGTTGGTAGCCTATTTGGGTAGCACTTTGAGTAGAGCGCTTTGTAGTGCCTTCACCAAATTACGTCAGATTCTGTAGCGTACTTCAAAACTAGACTAGTAGAAAAGGTAGCGCCATACCTTCCTACCCCCTGTGAAAAATTCGGTCTTTGCAAGATTTTAGGTAGTGAATTTCGATAGCGCCCACTCTGGTGCATCTCGGTGAAAATTCCATCTCTTTCAGAAATTCGGTAGCGAATTTAGGTAGTTCCCATTGTGTGTCTCTATGCAAATTTTAGGTAGCGCCATAAAAAATGCAACACCTCTAGCTTGGACATGTGCAGAGAAAGTAGCAACTTTGAGTAGTATCAACACCATTATATTTAGGTGATTTGGCAGCACTGTAGGTAGCACACCAGTGGGACACAAAAAATAGACTATTCTGTAGCGCCATAGCGCTACATAATGTCTACATTCTTACTTCTGAAGGAGTTAGTTCTTCACAAAAAGACCAAAACTCTGAACAATAATCACTTAGAAGCCTGTATAGGTGGCATAGGTAATGTTTCAACAACATTTTATCTTCACAAAAAGGGGCCATCCTCAAAAATGGGTCTCACCTTTCACCAGCTACTTTGTTACCCTGACACTTAACCTGACACTCTTTTTTGTAGGAGGAGGATCCTCATTTGGAACAACAATATTTTTCCTTTTAGAAATGATAGGATTCTTCAGTGGAGCTATGCTCTCCTTGATTGTTGGTGTCTCCTTTTCGATAGTAGTTTCAACCAATACCTGCAAGTTTCTTTGAGCCACTTCATCTTGAAAATGTCGCAACTCTGCTTTGAGACACTTCATCTTGAAAATTCCGCAACTCTACTTTGAGCTTCCTATTTTGAGACTAAAAGCCTATGTTCTACCTATAAAGGTTTTTGAGCTGTCTATGAATGGGCTAGGCCTTTCTTGCTACAAGCCTTGCCAGGTCAAGGGTGTGATTATAGCCATCCATGCTCTCTTTCATCTTAACTCTGTCAGACATGGCTTCTGTTTTCAATTGAGCCACCTCCTTCCTAGCATCCCTAAGTTGCCTGATTAATATTTTGAATGTCTGACTGTCAAGTGGAGTAGTGACATGCATAATCTGAGCAGGCTTTTTCATGGTCTCCTCTTCCTGCTGCATAGGAATTTCCTTGTCTGTCTCATCCAGAATTTTCTTATTTTGTACAGGGGTTTCTTCTTTCCTCTCCATAGGCTTTTCAATTCCTTTACCGTTCTTCTTTTGTAGGATAGAGGCTTTTGGTAGGGACTATTCTTCAAAAACCTCTTTAGGAAATGATGATCTTGTGAAAGGTTGCTTGCCCTTGGTATTGGTTGTTGGAGAAGAAGAGGAGAAGTATATATTCTTCCCTTTCTTTGCTGTAGTTTTATTAGTAGAAGGAACTTCTTCTAACTCTGGTGGAAAAGGAGGTGAAAAATCTCTCTGTGGGGAGTGACAATCTTCCTCCTCAGTTCCTGTGACTTGCTTGATGACCTCTAAAACTTGAACAAGAACTCTGCCTTTTCTCTTCTTGCTAGTACCTGCTTTAGCAACATTGGTGGATGATAAAGGGCTTGCATTCCGTGATTGAGGAGTGGCTTCTATATCCAACTTGAAGGGTGAAGCAACAACAAAATGTTCCCATGAGATATATTTCTTACCCAATTCTTCAGAGACTAGCATTCTAATCAATCCAGAGTGGAAGATGATAGTATCCACATCCTTAGACTTGGATTGAATCATGTTTGACATCTTACCTATGCTCCTTAACAAATAGTAGAGAATATTCATTTCAATTTTACCAGTAAAATGCAACAAAATCCTTATATGATACTGGTACAATGTGTTAAACCTCCCTTCACATGTAAAGTACCTTTGGATGATCTTCAATATCTTGTCAAACTACTCAATCAGCTGATTCCTTGGCACACCTTTAGACAAATCACTGGCTTGATGTTTAGGCTTAAGGAAATCTTTGGCATAGGCTGCATTCAAAGCCATGGCTTTAAACCATTTCTCACCTATGATAGAGATTCCTGTTGTAGCTGAAATAGAGGCCTCAATCACCTCAAATTCTAAATCCCCTAACTTGGTTCTCCTACCATCAAAATGTAAGGCAAATTACCTTGTCACCTCAGGATGGCCTCTTTGCATATTCTGGCAGAAAGAGAGGCATCCCACTCTTTGAAAAACTTATCTTGCCATGGGCTCTGTCTCAAAAAGATGCATATCCACAGGTTCATTCCTAACTACCTTTCCCCCCTTGTGTGACTTCTTCATCTGAGGAGTCTCCATAGCTTAGGATGAGAGATTCTTATGGCTATGGGGTAGTAATGACCAGGAGGACCTAAAGTCAAGCTTCAAATGGACAAATTTGCACTTTTACAAGAACTTCCCCTTAAACCAGACTGATTGCTAGTAAGCTAAGACTTGGCTGTGCAAATCCCTCCCTTAGATTTGTGCAAGTATTGAACACTTAGACAATGAGAGGGTACTCTGTAATTGGCCCTTTGAAGATGGGTAGAAAATTCTCGACTCAAATGTCAAAGGAAGCAGGGGAGACAAAGTGTGGTAAAGTAACGCCTTAGGTAGCGCAATGCGTATGCAGAGGAGATAATTGTTTAGATGTTGTGAGACTAGTAGCTATGGTGGGAGGATGTATCAGACTTTGACATACAGGTAGTGAAGTTCATAGGTTTGAAATGGGAGGAGACAAGGATAAAATGATGTGAAGAAAGGTCTCCCTCAACTATGCAATCCCGATAATCCAAAATTCTAAGTGCTAATTCTTTTTGAAAATTTATGTGCAGAGGAGGAAACATGAGATACCTATGGAATAAACACTTGTTTGATGCCTCAATGAGATTTCAGGATGAAGTCACAAACATCGCGGCCTCTAAATCTACCTCAGCATCGGATCTGGCAACACTACTGTCAACTAGTCAGAACTGAGAGTTTGCGTAGTGCAACAATCTTGAGTTTTTCAAAATCACAAACTGTTATCAGAGCTCGTAAATATGAGATCTGAAGGCATATTTTTAACTAAATTCTGGTGCTGAAAACAAGGAAAATGACATCAGTGTTTTAATCATAACTCAAGATGGAAAATGATGAATGAGAAAGGTGCTACGAAAACTCCTGATGTGTGGGCAGTGCTCCAATTCAAAAAATTATTGGACAGGTAAGCAAAGGAAAACAAGGCATGGCTACGAGGGCATGAATGAGGAAATGGTCTGTCAAATCAATCTAGTCGTGGAGAGGATCGATCCTAGTGACAAGTCATAGGGGGGGATAAAAAATAAGTCATGAAAAAAAATGGTTCTAACCAAATTCACATGAGGATCAAAACATAAGTCATGACTTAACACTTTATTTATCAAGGGGGTCCTATAAAACACAATTCTAAAAGGGGTGAAAATTAAAAAATAAAAATCTAAGGCTTAGGAAAAAATTGAAACAAACTAAAAAATCCAAGGCAACTTAGTGTGATAACACAGTGGTTGGTAAAATCTCCTAGCATGACTTGCAAAGGTTAATATAAAATCTATAACATGAATTGCAGAGGTTGGTGATGAATTCCCAACATGACTAGTAGAGGTTGGTGATGAACCTTCAACATGACTAGCAAAGGTTGATGATGAATCCCCAACATGACTAGCACAGGTTGGTGATGGATGTGTAGTGTGACTAGAAGTGACTAGATTTTTTCCCCCAACATGACCTGCATCAGCTAGTTGTTGGTATTCAACATGACTTGTAGAGTTTGTCGACCAATATCCAACATGACTATCATAGGTTGGCGATATAATGCTAGTATGACTTGCAGTGACTAGACTGGTGGTGGTTGGTTACAGAATTTGAGACCAAGGTTTCGGGAATGACTGGTTTTGAGAAATTGTAGGCCAAGAAGGGTTCTAAGGCCAACTAATAATTAGAGAGCACACCAAAGTAAATAAAAAAGGACAATGCACACAAAAAGGATATAGTGATTGAAAAGGGGCCTCCCTCCCTAAAGTAGGTATACCTCGCCCAAGAGGAGCCTGAGACTCCCTTCAAAATACCGAAGGTATTATAATCAGTTATAAGGGCCCTCGTGGGATTAACAATGCAATCAGTTAGATCCCCTTAGAGAGGTAATCCTCCATAAATTTTGTGTGCTATTCGACCCTTATCTGACTCAAGGTACCTGTAGAATAACCCTTGCAAGTAACCTATGTGGCTACCTATGTCAAGCAACTAAGGCACCAAAATATAACCAATGTGCAAGAAAACAGTTGTAAGTCAATTCCACCGCATGGGCAGGGTAAAAAAGTCGAAAATTGTGAAAGCATCCCCTCTCATAGAGGTAAAGGTACTAGCAAGACCCCCATATACAAATAGATGCCCAGAAATATCTCTGACGCGAAGAAGGGATTAGAGGGATATCTCCTCAACCAACTTCGCATGACCTTGTGCTTAACTTTGGTGTGAGCGGAGCCTCCTTACATCACCAATTATACAATGGATTTCACCACTCACTTAGTCATTCACATATGTCAATTTTAATAGCCTTGGAGAACGTTACTCACAAAATCCTATTCCAAGGATCTAAATATTAAGCTAGTTTGTGCACCCTCAAAAATAAAATTGTTTCTAATCAATTTTAAATTTATCAGCATTACTTTTAGTGGCTTTGTTTACTCAAAATATTTGGTCATGAAATTGATGATGTTATGACTAAGAAAGTAAAAGAAATGAATATGAATATAAGGCAAAGTCCTAACTTCAATTCTTAACAAATGATAGGATTTTCAAAATGCAATTTTCAATTCAACTCTGTGATTTCAAATAAGATGCAATCTTTCCATACATGTATCAAGATCAATAATAGGAACCCAAAAGATAAAATTCCATAATGCAAAACATATATTTTTTTATTTTCAATATAAAGGAAATGAAAATGTAAGGACTAAACAACAACTTGATATATAAACCCTACTATAAGAAAAATAGACAAACCAGGAAGGATATCAAGAAGCAAACACCCAACCCAAGATGCAAGGAAAACCAGTGAGAAAGATGATGAGAAAGACAAACCACCCAAAAATTCAACCAAAGAATGGTTTCCCATCACTCTACAAGCACTTAATAGTCATGGAAGAGATCCAAGAAGAATTAGCAACCATCAAAACTTACCCAGCAAAAACCAAACTCAACAATGAAGAAAACAAGGATGATGTACGTGACTATTTAGGAGAAAACCATGTATATACACCCCCTACAAAATGACAGCTCGCGTATGTATGCGTCTGTCAAGGGAAAACCTACGTATATGTATTGAAACACTGGAAGGTTAAGGATAAGGCCAATAATCTCAGACTCAAAATGAAAATGGGTTGTCAAGCAATCAAATTACAATAAACTCAATATAATCGAGAGAAATCATAGGAGAAGAACACTCCAAACCACGAAAATAGGATTCAATCCCCAGCATGGTCGCCAATTTTGTTACGAGGAAAATCACTCTATGGCATGAGGTAAACCAAAAAAGACAGAAATTACTGTAGAAATCAACTCTAATCTCAAGTATGCTATATAAACAAACATGCTAACAAGACAAGATAAAGTGCCTACCTTGTTTGGAAGTTCGATGAAGTCCACCTTTGAGCACTTGACCCAAAGCTATATACCTACAACTTGTCCTCAACAACCAATATACGCACACATATGGTGATAATATAAAAATTTAGCACATATAATAACATAATCCATTAATATTCATTAAAATTATTCCCATGGAATAACAATTCAAATATTTGCGAGACATTAATTGAATGAGAAAAGAGTATTTCCATTAAAATGTAATCAATAGAAGTGTATGAATGACAAAATTTTGTGTCGACACGTTCGGAACTGAGAAACTAAGTCCCTTCCGGCTAAGCCTCCACCACTTCAATCCTCCACCAAAGGAAAACTCATATAAGAGGGACAGTGAATAATTTCTCTAGTGTAACTTTTCTCTCAAAGTTGAATTATTCTCCCCTTTTTTCCACAACTTGGATATGGCCCATTTCTAGCCTTCAAATGGAACTGAAGGGCCAAGTCATAATGTTTCTAGTATATGGAAGGTCAAGGATCATGGATCTCGTGACATGACATGGAAACTTGACACCATTTTTTAATTTTGGTCACAAAACATGATGTACACAGGTTGTAATGGTGCAACCTATGTATACTCATGTTGTATAGCTATTAGGGTGTGTATATGTGGAAACATATGTTTTTTAACTATGGGAATTTCAAAAAGGGGACTTCAAGTCTACATAGGGAAATGGAAAAGGCCTTCTGAGAAAGTTGCATGGGGTGAGGCAAATCTTGCAATAACAAGAACGCATGCACATTTCTAGAAATGTGCACACATTCCTAATGTGACAGATTCAGAAAAACTTGAACCTACACTCATTGCACCACATATGCACATTCCCAGGAATGCATGTGAATTCTCAATAACGTGACCACATTCTTGTTGGCCCTTGACCAGGTTTTGGGAGATCCTTGGTCAAATTGACCTATTTTAGGACTTCAACAGCCTGTCAAAGACGAAGCGTAAGACGAAGCAGAGATTGTGGGATCTTGACCCCTTTTTGGGTCCTTTTTGGGATTTGGGAATATGTATTGGGAATGGGCTATCGTCCCATGGGTTTACCCATGTTTAAGCCTATTTTTTAAAGTATAAATAGATGTCTAGGAAATGTAAGGAGAGGGGAATAAACATCTATGTGATGTGAGACCGATAAGCTAAGTTCTAAGTGAAAGTTTGGTTTGTAGATGCTCTGTGCATATTGTGAGAAACTTGTAGAGCTAAGTGCAAGTGGTTGTAATAG
Organism: Picea abies; assembly: GCA_900067695.1. NCBI lineage: Eukaryota > Viridiplantae > Streptophyta > Pinopsida > Pinales > Pinaceae > Picea > Picea abies. The sequence goes on from CBVK0101058544.1 coordinate 11,665, forward strand.
ACTGGGAAAGGCTTTGTGCTAGACCTAGCTTGAGGAAGGAGGAACTTGTGAGGTGCGTGTAGATCTCCTATCCTATGCAGAGTAGGGTTTTTGTGGCTCTATGCATGTGAATGACTAATTGAAGCCAATAAATAAGAAGAGTTGGTGGACGTAGCCCCAGGGTGGGGGTGAACCACTTAAATACTATGTTATTCTACTATGTGCGATGTTTTGATGTATTTATGTGTTATTTTCTAAGTGCTTGATATAGATAGATAGATAGATCTGTTTATTCTTTGTTGTTATGATGAATCTAGATGTTAGATATGATATAGGTGAATGTGCTTAGTGCTTGAATCTGCTAGATATAATCCATTTCTTTATGCTAAGTGCTTAAATACATTAGATTAGGGTGAATGATGCGATGCTCTGTTTTATCTGCTAAGTAGATATTGGGTAAATAATGATGAACTAATGGCGCTAGGTGATATATTAAGTGTTATAATCATAGATCTGTGTCCTAGATAAGGTTGCAGACACCCGAGTCCTACAACCACCCCTGCCTCTACCTCGGGTGAGACTTCATCTGCTTCACAGGTGTTGCCGAAAGGGCAGGTAGTTAGGGTTTTGTTGGTACGTTGTTGTAGCGTTGAACCCTGGGTCTACCCCTTTGAAAACAAATGGTTTTGTTGCCAGGACCTGAAATTGTAATTGTTGGGAACTAAGGAAGAAGAATCTTTGTGCAAAGATCCGAATTGACATTGTGAAAGCTTTGTGTGTAGATCTGTTTCTCTAGTACGCATAACTCTACTTAGTTTGAAAAGCTCTATGCTAAGGAAAAGAAGTCCAATCTGAAGAAAAGAGGCAAGATCTGAAAGCTTTGTGCTCTGAGAAAAGAAAAAGTGAGGTTTTTTTATTAAAAGAGGTAAGACCTGAAAGCTCTGTGCTCTGATAAAGGTAAAAATATTGAAAAGTTCTAGATCTAAAAGCTTTGTGCTTTGTAGAAGTAAGATAAGTGGAAATTTTTGTTTCAACAGTATGGATTGAGGTATGTTTGATAGATTCTATCCTAGCTTGAAAACTAGGGTATTAATAGATGAAAGAAGATTTGATATGAGTAGATATGATAAGAATAGTGAAAAATATGTTATACCTATGTATAGAAAGATTATTTGGACTAATAAGTGTATGCAAGACCCTAGAAAGAAATGTTTACATGTTAGCTACCATGATCCTAGCATGTAGTACAGGAAAGGATGGGGATAATTTAAAAGAAAGAGAGGATTAACCCTCTGTTATAGTTGCAGAAAACTGGGACATCTTGCTAAGGAATTCCCTGGGAGAAGACCTAGTTGTCTTTGTTGCAAAGGTATGGACCATGAAGTATTGGATTGTCCTAGAATGATTGCTAAGATTGAATGAATGAACATGAGACAAGAAAACCCTAGAGTAGATCCAAAAACTAAGATTATGACAGAATCCTAGAAAGAATCAGAGAAAGTATTTCTATAGATGAAAGAAACATTGAATGACCACCGACATGTCAGATTATCAGATATCTTCAAAGAAAAATAATGCATTGAAGCAAGAATAGGAGACTTTGACATTGACTGTGTTCTAGAT
>CBVK0101058587.1:0-15175 GCA_900067695.1 Picea abies
AACTTTTGCATACGATCTCCATTTTAGGTGTATGATAGCTCGTTGGAAAGATCTATTTGATGCCTACAATGCTTGAGGAAAAATAGCATTGTTAGAAATTATTTTTTGAGAGAAACATACCCAAAAAAACATCGTTTAGGGCCTCAAAATGGCCCCAGAAGTTCAGGACCCAAAAAAAACTGCTAAAAATAGTAAACTGTGCGAAAACTGAAAAACTGAAAGAAGCAATGGTGGGGGCCAAGTGGATTAGGTGGGTGGCCACCAATATCCACCTGGATCATTGGGCTTCTGGGATTCCTCTACATTTAGATTCTGTTGGTCAACATGCATATCAGAAAATTCATCTACCACTTGAAGAAATCTGTTAAGTTCATCATCATCCTCAAAAACTTTCCAGTATTGGATATTGTCAGGCAAAGATGGTCTATATTTGACTTGGATTTAATAACTGATCCTGGGGGGCATGGGAGGAATAAAAATGCTGGCTGAAACAACAAGGGAATCGACAAGCTGATTCATATCCCTGGGTATATAAGAAATTTCAAAAATAGAAAAAGAATCTCGCACTTTCCATACTTCATCCCTGTAGGCTTTCAATCTGACATGCTTTGTTTGGAAGGTACTATTTACCTGTTGTATTATGAGATCCGCATCTCCGAATACCTTTAAACCTTTTATCCCCATCTCCTTAGCTGAATTTAATCCCAGCAGCAAGGCCTCATACTCTGCTATGTTGTTAGTAGTTCTGAAATCGAGCTTAAACGACAAAGATATAGTCTCCTTTGAAGGAGAAATCAACACTACCATTGCACCTTTTGAATCTTTAGTACCGGCCCCATCAAAATACATGGTCCAAACTGAAACATTCTTATCATCATTTTGTGGTTAGATAGGCTTCACAAGCTGCATAGGAGTTGATTGAGAATCATCTATTTGAAGAATGCATGAGCCAAAATCTGTATCCACAGCATAAATAGGATGATTTACAGAATTTTTTGCATCGTTGATGATGTAGGCAAGTTGATTCTCTCTATAAAGTCTTTTTAGCTCTCCTCCAAACACCGAAATCATAGCATATGAAAGATCCATCTGCAAGGTACCTCCTAACCTTTTGCCCCATGGACGAGACAAGAGGAGCCCGAACTTAGGTGGGATATCAACAACCACCACATCCATTACCATGCTTGTCATTGGCAATTGGGCAAGGTTTATAACAAGGTCTTTTATGAGGCCAAGGCATCTAAATTTCCTAGATTCAAAAGAGAAGAGATCATGATATGGTTTGGTGACCTCAAGCCCAAGCTCATCCATCACTGCTTTGGGCATAAGATTATGTGACGCCCCAGAATCAAGCAAGCAATTGTGTAGGATTTTATCATGGACATTTAGGGATATATAGAATGGTGGACAAGAATCATCTCGATCTTCTATCATAGGCCCTATAGTTACTGTTGGCTTGTCATCTGGTAGGTTAACAAAATCAACGGATGAAGAGGTCTTTGGATCAAGGGACTTTAGGATGGCTGATTTAAAGATTTCATTCTTCATGAGTTCAGTTAAAGGCATATGTATCTTTACTTTCTGAATTTTTGATTCGAAATTAAAAGAGAAAGCTAATTTATCAGAAGCTTTTACCTCATTGGAAGGAGCTTTGAGACTGACTTGCTCCTTGGCTAGGGGCTGTGTTTGCTTCTGTTGTTGTTTTACAGGAGAGGAGGTATGTTTTACATGAGCGGCAGGCTGCTTGGCAACAACTTCTTTACTTTTCACAGGAGCAACAACTTCTTTGTTCTTCACAGGAGCAACGAGCAATGGTTTCAGGACAACATTTTTGGATCTTAAGTTATAACCTTTCTGGTCATCTGTCAAGTAGACAGATTCTTCAATACTTGCCTCATGAATTTGCTGGTCCATCAGGGCTTCTTCATAGTCTACTTGTGTCAAAAAGGAAGAATCATTTTCATCACCAAAACAATTTATTTCATCTTCTTCTTCGACTTCATCGTGAGATGGCTGTTGTTCTTCCTCTAACATTGCATTTTGAAAAGGTGGTCTGATTCTCTAATCCTCAGTTGCATTCCTGTCTCTCTGAAGGATCTGGACTTGTGGATTGTTCCTTATGTAAGGGAAAGCATTTGGATTTCTCGGGGCAAAAGTATTTGTCTCTTTTTTCCTTGTTGGTTGTTGATTCTGGATCTTCAATTTTGACATTTCAGATGTCAAATTGTCCAACATCTTTTCCATATTTTCCATTTTACTATTAGAGGAAGAAGAGGGCTCAACAACAGACTTCTTTCTCTCGACCTTTCCTTTGAGCTTCTGAGATGCTGTAATGTTTGATTCAACCTCGAGGGTGGCATCTTGCATTAAAGCAAGTGTGGCTGATCTTCTTTCTCTAAGGATTAGACAAAAATCTGGATCAAAGGCAGTAGAGAATGTGATCTAGGCCGATGCATCACTTGGTTTGATCTCTGTGGGGATCTTGCCAAACATTCTATTAAACCTTTTGATGAAGTCTGAGATCGACTCTCCATCTTCTCTCCTTAAATTTCCAAACTCATAAATGCAATATAATAGATCTCTTCTTTCTCCCCAGTGTTTTAAAAATACCTCATCTAATTGTTCAATACTTGTGACTGAATTTGCCGGTAGCTCTTTGAACCATTTCCGGGCTTGGCCATTCAAACTCTGAACAAAAACTCTGGTCCACACATCTTCTTCTGAAATGTTAATATTTTCAGCATAAGCATAAAAAGCTTCAATATGTTCTTCAGCAGTATAATCCTCTGCTCCGGTAAACTTTGGCATATATTTCTGATAATCTCCAGTTGGCATAGCAGACAAAGGATTGGACAATACAAGTGGAGCATACCTATTTGCCAAAATCTGTTCCATCTTGGTTAAAGGGGCAGCCATGGCAGTCTTGGGGGTTGATACAGAAGAAGAATTTGTAGGAGATGAAGGTGGAGATGGGATGACTGAATTAAAATAGAATGGTTGTCTCACTTCACCTTGAACAGAATTTTCATGAATAGGTGAAAAATAAGAGGCTTTATAAAACTGATCGAGCAACAAGGCTAAACTTTCTTCTCCCTTAGAGGACAGATCATGTAAAATATCTTCAAGAATAGGTAGATTAGTATGAGTGTAGAGAACACCTTCTGTAGGTTTGGTGGGTGAGGAATTCAAAGACGATGAAGAAGAGGTTTCCTTTTGCTGAGAGGACCCTGTAATTATCTCTTTAGGATAGGATGAAATATCAACCTCAAGAACAGAGTCAGTAATATTAGAAGAAAGTGAAGGTTCCTCTACCTTCAATATTTGAGATAAATTTTCAATTTCCTCAGAACTATGAGTTTCAGCAGTAGGGGATTCAACTAGAGGCCTTTTAGATATGAAAGAAGAAGTGTCGGTTTGAATACCTGAATTTAATGTCTTTACAGATCCAAAAGCCTATCTTTGCAAAGCTTTACCCTTATTGATGATCTTCTCAGGGTCAGGAACTGGTGTTGTCAATGGGACTTCTTGGTTCGCCCTGGTGTGAGCTCTTTTTGGAGCCACTTCATTTCAATGGAGTCGTCAGATAGATAATTACAACCCAAATTATGTCCACACTTTGTCTATCATCAAATCTGAATCTATGTCGTCTCCCAAGGAAGCCGATCTTCGATCTCCTTTCCCCGGCAATGGCGCCAATTTGTTATCACTCCAGGAAACTCTCCTAGGCTATAAATCAGAGATGCATGGTAACTTAATCTTTTGGTAATTGTTTTCTCAATAAAAAGTGTGGGTTTGGATCAAGTCGGAGGACTGAATCATTTCTCACTCAAAACATGCATGAACACATTTAGATGGAAAAGGATTTCAACCACAAACGTTCAGAGAGTTTACAAATAAAGGGATGTATGGAGAAATAACTATTATATCAACAGAATCACATATAAAGCATATATGAATGGCCAATTACAATAATCACAGAAATACTTGCAAATTTTAACTTATGAATGCAATGATAAGATGACAGTTATCGGGCATAAACAAGCATAACATCATGAATATAATATCCAGGTGCAAGTACAGAATAGATAAGAAGATGAACTCTGAACAAGTTATGGCAAAAGAAGCTTGTATTACTCAATATGAAAATGGGAAGTTTGAGTACATAATATGAAAAAGTCTCCAAAGTCGAACCCTTTGTTCCTATTCTACCTTTAGCTTTAAAGCTTTACAATGCAGTCTTGAGATCCTGAAAACATGGATCAAATATGCTAAAGATAGAAAGTCAAAATTTAGTTGCAAAAGATGTGGAATGATCCCCAAAAATGAGGTCAATCCCAGATTTCATGGTCTTCATCTCTTGTTGAGTGATGGTGCAGTGCAGGATAGCCTTCCAAGGCTGAATGATGACTCTCCAAGAGATACAAATTCGAATCTGTTGATGTGAGTCAACGTCCTGATTTTCTGTCTTTGTCAAAGATACCAAAAACCTTTGAAACACCTCTTCTTTCCATAATCTATCAAAAATAGCTATTGGATCTGTCTTGACAATTCATCAAATGTCTATTCGAAGAGGTTTCAAACCTTTCCAACTCAAAAAACTTCGATCTGTGCAAAAACTTGATCATTCTGGAAATGACAGGCTTTCGGTGGTTAACCTAGAAAGCTCCTGAGCGGATTATCTACCGAAAGCCCTGTTTTCAGTGGTTAATGAACAGTCGTCCTGTTGGCCTAAACCACCGAAATTTCAGCTTTGAGAAAACTTCAAAATTTGCAAAAATGCTTACCTTGGATCCCTTTTTGATGTTCAAGGTTTCTTGGATGAGGCAACCCTTGTTCGTGCAGATCTGCGAACTTCTACCGGCCGTGTGGAAGGCTCTGGTGTGTCTACCATGGTTGTAGCTAAGTTAGATAGAGTTTCCAATCCAGTTTTCTCTTGTGCTGGTGATTGAAACTCTTTTAACTTCAACCTCATAATTCTAAGTTGTCTATACAGCTTCATGTTTTCCCTGATCAATACCCTGTTCCTGTCTTTAATCTTGTCATGCTTCTCTTTGAGGGTTTGGTTTATTTTGAAAAGCTCTACATTTCTTTCGATCAGGTCTGTGTTGGATTTTTTAATAACCCTTTCTAAGACTTCCATTTCATAGACCTGTTGCAGGAGTTTATTGATTTTCCGTGATCTAGCTGCTTTAGGCTTACTTGAAGAGGATTTTTCCACTGGTGGACTGTGTGCCTCTGGAGGAGTTGGTGAAGGCAAATTGGAACAATAGTCTGTACCTTGTTCATCCTGTACATTACCCTGTGACTCTGCTAATTCTTGTTCTGGTTCTGAATCACTATAAGGTAGGTTTAAAGGGTTACTTCCTGTAGCAGGGTCCTTGGACTTCTTACCCTCAAACTGTAGTTTTCTTTTGATTCTTTTCTTCTTGACAGAGGATGATTCTATCGGATCTCTTGGTGGTGAGATACCCTTCTTTTTTCTATGACTGCTTTTTGGAGTAATAGTCTTCTTAGTGGTCGCCTTTTTACCCTTCTCCTATTGTTGACAATCAGTCTGGAATTCATTCCAGAAGAGGAAATAGTTCCAATCTACCTACCTTTTCTTCAATGACTCTTTGACAATAAGAGTAATGAGTCCTTGATGAGACAATATGCTTGCCACCTTAGTGGGCTTGGCCTTGACCTGTTTAGACATTTTTGTGAGGGCTTTGTGCAGGAAAAATGGTAGATTAATTGGGTCTCTGCCTGTAAAATGGTTTAAAAGCTTAAAGTGATAGAACATCACTCTATTGTACCGCCCCTCACATGTTATAGCTTAAAGTGATAGAACATCACTCTATTGTACCGCCCCTCACATGTTATGTAAACAAATATTGCTTTCAACAAGGACTGGCACTTTGGTTCTAAATATGACATTGGAATATCCTTTTTCCAGATCAAATCTTTGTGTACAGGAAACAAGTACGACCTAAATTCAATGTTTGAAGGTGTGGTAGACTTGAACCAACAATCTCCTGACCTAGGTAAACTTGTATACTCAACAATGGCAACTTCATCAATGATAAACTCCTCCTTTCCTATTTTAGCAGACCGCCCATCATATGAAAATTGGCTAATTTTTCACAATATGAAAATACCCCAGCCTGTTTGAAGAATTGTGCCACCTCCGGGTGAGCTTCTAAGTACCAAACCCCATCCACTTCAGACCTCAAAACTGGCCCTACTTTCGGCATTAGATGATGCTGATTGTACCTCCGATTATGGAAACTAAGTGCCAGGAAGACAAAGACTTCTAGGATTTAGGATGACGGAGAGTATGACTCATAGAAGAGCAAACGGGATAGGGTGACACAGAGCTCGGATCACCAACCTTAAACACTAACCAAGTTTAGGCGACAAATTAACTAAGAGCATGCCGAAACTTTCAATTTTCGGTGGTATATCCATTTAAATTGAAACGAGATGGGTTTTAAACTTGCCTGATCAATCGACCTGACTTAATTGGCTTGAGAGCGATTTGCTGGACTCTAATGGATCTTGACGATCACCCCAGGAAATGGGATTATGATCTATGGAAGCGCATCTGATCGATGAAATCGCGAACTCACGATTATCTCAGTAATCTCCAGAATTCAAATTGATAATGAATGAGGATTTAATGAGGGATTAACGGGATCATGATAGATTGTGTACTTGTGACTGGAAATGGAGGGAGGCTTCGTGACAACATGCTTGAAATTTTGTATCACCGTCGTGTCTTCATTTTGAAAAGACAAATGCGGTTGAAAGGACAACAGGAACTCAAATTTTTGGATAGACATAATTGATGAGCTTTCGGCGGTTACATTTCCATCATTGCGCCAACTGAAAGCTGGCTCGTGCGAAAGCACGGGCTTTCCATTTTTACCATTGAAACATTTTCGGTGGTTAGCTGCATCTTTGCTTTTCCCTCTTAACTACTAGGAACAAAAGGCTTTCAGTGGTTAATGAGCGCGTTTCAAGCTCGCCTAAACCACTGAAACCTGAGATTCTGACTTTTGCTTGACCAAACCAAGCCAAAAATTTATTCTGAGCTTATTTACATAATACAGACTCTCTAACCTACTTACAAAAATTTAGAAATAAAATTTAGACCACAACCTATCACCTCAAAAGCAAAATTTCCACCAATTTATTTGAGGAGATAACAGGTCCTATTTGCCTTTGTTGTAAATCCACTGGACATGAAGTTTTAGATTGCCCTATAATGATTGCTAAAGTTGAGAAGATGAACAGGAAATAAGAAAACCATGAAGAAGGTCAAGAGACTAAGAATACGACAAAGAACCAGAAAGAATCTGAGGCTATATTATTGCAGATGAAAGAAACACTGAATGATCATAGAGACATAAATTTATCAGAGATCTTAAAAGAGAAAGAGTGCATAGAAACAAGAATAGGAGACTTCGACATAGACTGTGTATTAGATGTAGAAACACAGGTGAACATTATTGATCCAGGTTGATATCGGTGGCGTATATCTGTGTTTATGGTTCGGGAGCCTAAATGGATCTTCTGGTTCCAAACTGGAACCCTTCGAAAATGAGCACACATAGGTCCCCCACAAATGCTCAATTGGCTTTTCCAAGCGCCAAGCATGAGCTCTCACAGTACACGTCCAAGAGCCATGACCGCACCCTTATCCTTCCTGCCTTTCGCTAATTCGCGATTCGGGGTTTGGGAGACAAGGACCTCTGTCCTTCCAACTAGCGACACCCAAGATTGCGATGTGGGTCAATGGTCCAGATCTGCTTGTGATCGATGGTTCAGGTCGAATTGCGATCTCGCGACTCAGGGTTTTGAAGCATAAGAAGTCCTTCTCTGAGCTCGTGATACCCGCGTTTGGGAAATGGACCGACATCGCTATTTCACGATCTCACGACTTGGGGTTTTGAAGCGCAAAGGACTTTGCTTCCTAGCTCGCGAAATGAACCGACCTCGCTATATCGCGATCTCGCAACTCGGGGTTTTGAAGCGCAAAGAAATCCACCTCCTAGCTCGCAATATTTGAGTTCGCGAAATAGATCGACCTCACTATCTCGCGATCTCCCGACTCGTGGTTTTGAAGCGCAAATAACTTCGCCTCCCAGCTCGCGATATCCGAGTTCGCGAAATGTATTGACGGTCCAGGTCTATTTGAGATCGATGGTCACTACTCCTCCTAAGCTTTGGATGTCAATAAGCCCTCGCCGCTAACCTCCTTGCAGCTCTACCTTATCCAATGACTTGCAGGGTTTCGACGTTTCTCCTCAAGGAATCTCCACCGTCCATCCAAATCCTTGAGATCTCCCCTCCTGGATCTACACAGGGCTAAATCTTGCGCTCCTACCTCAAATCAGACGGTCCGCAGGATTCTCCACCGCGATCCAACGCTCGACGACGTTCTTCCTCCTGATCTTTTACTTGCTTCAGACTTAGAAGATTTTCTAAGTCTTCGAAGACTCGGTCTTCTCTTCTTCCAGGGAATGAGTTCTTGGATCTCGATAACACTTTCCAAAGTGTTGTTCCTCTTGAGCTTTGTCTGGTTTATACTTCGATTTCCTGCACACTCCTTGCATCTGAGGGATTTCGATAACTCAACTCCATGGTATTTCTCGCTGAGAAATTCCTCCTGAGTTCCTTACGTTCCTCTCTGGCTCGATGCACACCTTGCAGAGCTCCCAATGAAGAGAAACAATTGAAACTGGGAAAAACTCACAGGTCCTTCCACTTGTTCATGAAAATAGAAATGAGAGGAAAACACATACAGTCCACACACCATACATTTGGATCAATGTTCCTTTCTGTTATATTCACAAGTGCCCAATGGCTACAAAATACATTCAAAATTACAGTAACTCAAAACACACTGAGATCTCCTGCTAACTCCCAATTCTCTCTTACAACTAATTTCTCTCTATATTGCNATTATGGCTCTCTGTATTACAACCCCTTCTCACTGGCGTACAAAATTCTACTTAACTTAAAAAATTTCCCAGGGTTTCCCCCCGACTACTTGCCTACTCTAAAATTCATCCTACGCTATCTTAGTTCAGTCGCATTCTAGATCCGAAGTGGAGACTACTGCTCTGTTTACAATTTCAAAATTTTCCTCAAGGGGTGAAATTCATCATCGGTTCAAGCATGCCTCCAAAGGTGAATTCTGGCGCTGAGTGGAGGCGGATTTCAAAATCGATTGTAACTGTCAACGTTGAATTTCAAAATCCTAGCGTTGAGTGAAGGCGGATTTCGAAATCGGCTGCAACTGTCAACGTTGAATTTCTGGGAAGAACTCTCATGTGTTGAGTGGTCCTGCCTCTGTGCGCTTGCCAATGATGCTCCTGCATCATACTCCCCTTGAAAAAAATTCATGGACTCTTGTCCATGAGCTCCTCTACTAACTTTCCCTGCTTCTGTATAGCAACTTTGTTTTCCCAACTGACATCTTCTATTGGGCATCCCTTCCATTTGACCAGATACTTAAAATAAGTCTTCCTCTTGGTCTTCTTGCCAATCCTTTGATCCGGAATCTTCTCCATCTATAGCTTCTTTGCCACAGGCCTTTGCTTCTCCCACTAAATTTTTCCTTGAGCTTCTGACCCTTCTGTGTCATCTTTCCTATACGGATACAGGTTTGAAACATTGAATATGGGCGAAATGCCCACACCATCTGGCATCTCGATCTCATAGGCATTTGCATCAAACTTCCTCAAGATCTTACAGGGTCCTATCTTCTTCATCTTCAATTTATTATATGTTACCCTAGGGAACCTTTCCTTCTTTAGATGGGCTAAAACATGATCTCCCACTTCAAATTGAAGTTCCCTGTGATGTTGATCAGCTCTGTGCTTGTATTTCTGGTTAGAACTTTGTAATTATTCTTTGATCCGACTATGGAGTCTCTGTATTTCAACAGTAAAATCCTCTGCTCCAACGCTTCTGATATCACCCTATTCCAAGTCCCTTAACTCAGACACTCCCCTAGGTTGCATTCCATAGAGTATTTGGAATGGGCTCCTTCCAGTGCTTCTGCTGGGTGAGTCATTGTATGCAAATTTTGCTTGTGGCAGAATTTGATCCCACTGGTTATGGTGTTCAGTAACCAGACTTCTCAATAAGTTCCCCAAACTTCTATTTACCACCTCAGTCTGCCCATCTGTCTGAGGGTGATAAGCTGAGCTGAAGGACAAATCTGTCCCCATATTCTTCCACAACATCCTCCAAAAGTGACCAACAAATTTTGTGTCTCTGTCTGAGACAATGCTCCTGGGTAGACCGTGAAGTCTCACAACTTCTCTGAAAAACAGATTTGCAACATGCGTTGTGTCACTGGTCTTCTAGCATGGGATGAAATGTGCCATCTTTGAAAATCTATCCACCACTACAAATATGGAATCGAATCCTCTTTGTGTTCTCGGTAATCCCAACACAAAATCCATGCTTATTGCATCCCAAGGCCCCTCTAGTATTGTCAATGGTTGATACAATCCAGTGTTCTGTCTTTTCCCCTTTGCATGTTGACAGATCCTACATCTGTTCACAAATTTTATCACCTTTGTTCTCATACCTGGCCAATAGTATGAACAACTCAACTGTGCAAACATTTTATCGTGGCTGAAATGTCCAGCCAATCCTCTACTATGCTTCTCCTTCAGAATATTGTCCCTCATTGAGCATCTTGGTATACACAATTGATTTCCTCTGAACAACAATCCTTCATGAACCATCTACTCTGTCCACTGATTTCTATCTCTCAGTAGGGCTTGTACATGCTTCGTAGGCTTCCTTGAAATCTGTATCATCACAATACATATCCTTAAGGTGTTCAAACCCCAAGGTCTTCACCTAGAATTCCTTCATGATCAAACATCTCCTGCTTAATGCATCAACAACCTTGTTAGCATTCCCAACAATATGTTTTATGACAAAAGTAAAATTTTGCATAAATTCAACCCATTTTGCATGCCTCTGATTCAGTTTTTCTTGTCGGGTTATGAATTGTAAAGCTTGGTTATCGTTGTATAAGACAAACTCTTGCGGGACAAGATAATGCCTCCATTTCTTCAATGCTTGAATTATGGCATAGAACTCTTTGTCGTATGTGGAGTATTTCCTTTAGTCTCATTCAACTTCTCGCTGAAATAGGCAACAGGTTGATTGTCCTGACTCATAACTACTCCTATTGCAACTCCACTTGCGTCACATCTTACCTGAAATGTCTTCCTAAAATTTGGCAAGACCAGAATTGGTCATTCCGTCATCTTCTCCTTTAATATATTGAAGCTCTTTTCGGCCTCCTCTGTCCATTTAAAAGACTTGTGTTGCTTCTTTACTGTATCCATCATGGGTGCACAAATTCCACTGAAGTCTCTAATGAACTTTCTATAAAAACTTGCTAAACCATGAAATCTCCTTAACTCGAACATGCTCCTTGGTGATGACCACTCTCTGATCGCTTTCACCTTCTCTGGATCCATCTTCAGTTCATTTGAAGAGATCACGAAACCCAAATAAATGAGTTTTGTCTTCATAAAAGAGGACTTCTTCAAATTGATCAGCAACTTCTCCTGCTGTAGCCTCCTCATTACTAGCGTTAAGTGCCTCAAATGCTCCTCTTTAGTCCTGCTAAAGATTAGTATATTGTCCAGATATACAACCACGAACTTGCCAATGAAATCTTTCAGAATTTCATTCATCAACCTCATAAAAGTACTCGGGGCATTCGTTAAGCCAAATGGCATAACCAACCACTCATGTAGACCTTCATTCATCTTAAGGGATGTTTTCCATTCATCACCTTCTCTCATCCTGATCTGGTGATATCCACTTTTCAGATCTATCTTAGAAAATAAATTTTCTCCACTTAAGCAATCCATTAAGTCATCCATTCTCGGTAAAGGAAATCTGTACCTGATGGTGATCTTGTTGATGGATCTCGAGTCTATGCACATTCTCCATCCTCGATCTTTCTTTGGGCTTAACACAATTGGTACTGTGCATGGGATCAAACTTTCTTTGACCAAACCCTTATCCAACAATTCCTGGACTTGGTTCTTCACCTCCTCATTTTCTCGAGGTGTTAATCTATACGCTGCTTTGTTTGGCAGGCTTGCTCCTGGTATCAAGTCGATATGATGACTGATACTCCTGATGGGTGGAAATGAGTTTGGCAGCTCATCCACCACTATATCAGCAAAATTATCCAGCATCTCCTGAAATTCTTCAGGAAAATCATCCATTGATGTACTCGTAAGGATGACTCTGGGCTTCCTCACCACAACGAACTGCATCTCCTGTTCTTCCTTGACTTCTTTCAGGAGTTCCTTCCCACTCATGAGAAGTATGTGTGTGTTGGCTTCCTCTTTCGCTCTCTTCTCCTCCATTGGCAACAACATATGCGTCCTACCATTCTTCTCCAATGTATATGTATTTTTCCTCCCATCATGAATGACATTTCTGTCAAACTGCCATGGTCTTCCCAACAAAATGTGGCATACGTCCATGGGAACTACATCACATAGGATTTCATCTTTATATCCTCCTATTTTAATTTCAACCAGGCATTGTTTAGCGATTGTTACCTGGTGTCCTTTTTGCAGCCATGAGACTTTGTATGGCCTTGGATGTGCAATTGTCTTCATCTCCAATTTCTCCACCATCTCTGTGGATACTAGGTTGTTGGTACTCCCACTGTCAATGATCACCTTGCACACTTTATCCTTAGTCTTGCAAGCTGTCCTGAAGAGATTGTTTCTCTGTACTGGCTTTTCAATTTCTGCCTCTGGTTTTACGAGAACTTTTCTCAACATCAGGGATGCTCCATCCTCTGCTCCTTCTGCCTCAAAATCTCTTTGCTGTGCTTCTGAAATGTGAGCTTCTCCTCCTTCCTTTTTCTTCTCGGAACATTCCCAAGACATGTGCTCTATCTTTCCACAGTTATAGCACCTTACTCCTCCTCGACCTCTTCCTCTAGAAGAGTTTCTTCTACCACTTTGTCTCCCTCGTGAAATTCCTCCTCGTTCCGAGTGATTGTGTGGTTTCTCAGCCTCGTCCTAAGATTGATGTGCTCTGTCACGGTTAAATCCCTTTCTTTTTCTTGGGACCGAGCTTTTACCTCTTCCTCTCTAGTTCTGTTTTCTGGCCAGCTTCTCTTCTGCCTTTAGCGCAAATTGATAAGCACCTTCCACAGTCCTAACTGACATCATGCTGAGCTCATCTTGGATCTCATATCTCAAGCCATTTATATATCTGGCGACTTTCTCTTCATCTCTCTCTCTTTGTCCAGTTCTGATGTTCAACCGGTAGAACTCCTCGGTGTACTTCTTGACTGTCATCCCTTTCTGTCTCAGGTTCTGTAGCTTCATGAACAGATTGATCTGGTAGTCTTTGGGTATGAACTTAGCCTTCAGTTTGGCTACCATCCTGTCCCAACTTTTTATCCTCTGTTTTCCTTTACTTCTCCTCTTAGTCTGCAGTTCGTCCCACCACAGTGCTGCATGCCCTTTTAGCCTGGTGACTGCCTGCTTCACCTTTTTCTCCTCATCGACATCTTCATAGTCGAAGTGTTTATCCATGGACCTTATCCAGTCCAACAGTTCTTCAACATCTAGATTTCCCTCATACATGGGGACCTCTATCTTAGCTCTGCCTCCTAATTTGGAAATTGCTCTCAACAAACGTTCCTCTGCAACATCCTCTCCTGTAGCTTCTTCAACCTCAACCTCTTCACTTTTTGCATCACTGACATCCTTAGCGTCAGGTTCTCTTCTTTGTGTTGCTTCCATTGTTTCCATTCGGGTGCGAAGCTCTCACATCTCCCTCTCTATAGCACGCTTGGCTAAAGGCTTCTTGGCAGCATTATGTCGGCTATCTGTCACACACAGAGTACAACTCCGATTTCTCTGTCTCCTTCTTTTCCTCCTTTGCTTGAAGTCTACAGACAAAAAACTGAGGCTCTGATACCACTTGATGCAGACCCCCTATCCCTCCTCAGGGCTGCGCGACCTCCCGATCAGGATCTTCTGGTTCGGGACCGAAATGGCTCTTCTAGTTCCAAACTGGAACCCTTCGAAAATGAACACACACAGGTCCCCCACAAATGCTTAGTTGGATTTTCCAAGCACCAAGCATGAGCTCTCACAATACACGACCAAGAGCTGTGACCACACCCTTATCCTTCCTGCCTTTCGCTAATTCACGATTAAGGGTTTGGGAGACAAGGACCTCTGTCCTTCCAACTAGAGACACACGAGATTGCGATGTGGGCCAACGATCCAGATCTTCCTGTGATCAACGGTTCAGGTCGAATTGCGATCTCGCGACTCGGGGTTTTGAAGCGCAAAGAACTCCTCCTCCCAGCTCGCGATACCTACATTCACGAAATGGACCGACCTCACTATTTCACAATCTTGTGACTCAGGGTTTTGGAGCACAAAGGACTTTGCTTCCCAGCTCGTGATACCCGAGCTCGTGAAATGGACCGACCTCGCTATCTCGCGATCTTGCAACTTGGGGTTTTGAAGCGCAAAGAACTCCGCCTCCCAGCTCGTGATATCTGAGTTCGTGAAATGGACCGACCTCGCTATCTCGCGACTCGGGGTTTTGAAACGCAAAGAACTCCACCTCTCAGCTCGCGATATTCGAGTTCACGAAATGGACTGATGGTCTAGATCTATCTAAGATCGATGGTCACTACTCCTCCTGAGCTTTGGACGTCAAGAAGCCCTCGCCGCTAACCTCCCTGCAGCTCCACCTTGTCCAACGACTTGTAGGGTTTCGACGTTTCTCCTCGAGGAATCTCCAACGTCCATCTAGATCCTTGAGATCTCCCCTCCTGGATCTACGCAGGACTAAATCTTGCGCTCCTACCTCAAATCGGATGGTCCACGGGATTCTCCACCGCAATCCAATGCTCGACGACGTTCTTCCTCTTGAGCTTTTACTCTCTTCAGACTTAGAAGATTTTCTAAGTCTTTGAAGACTCGATCTTCGCTTCTTCCAGGGAATGAGTTCCTGGATCTCGATAACACTTTCCGAAGTGTTGTTCCTCCCGAGCTTTGTCTGGTTCAGACTTCAATTTCCTGCGCATTCCTTGCATCAGAGGGATTTCGATAACTCAGCTCCACGGTATTTCTCGTTGAGAAATTCCTCCTGAGTT
>CBVK0101058626.1:0-13419 GCA_900067695.1 Picea abies
AGATATGATGTATATATGAGTTAGAGCAATAATCTTTTACAGTAAATACAATACAATAAGAACCTGGTACAATAGCAACTCCAGGAAGAAGAAACTATCCAAGCTCAAACTGCCAGAAGGAGAAATGTATGGTGCGCCCCCTCTGAAACTGCCAGATCTGCTCCAGAAATCCGCTGAGATGTCAGAATGTGAATCCCCTCCACAGGAATGACTGTCCTGCTGCTGTGATCACTCTCCAACTGACATCAAGGAAAACTGATGGCTAGAAATCCCTCCAGGTGACAAATAGCCTGCCAAAGCCATGCGCCCTCCTCTGCTGAAGAATCTCTCCAATAAAACAAGGAAGAATGCTGCTCCAAGCTGCCAGTAATGGATGCAAGCGGCCTCCTCTTCCTCAACTCAAGCACAAAACCTCATCTCCAAAGCTTCAAAGCTCCTCCTCTCATGAACAAAAGCCTCCTTGAAACAATGCGCCCCTCCTTTGGCCATTTGCCCCTCTTTAGGCAAAAATAGAAAACCTAAGATCCAGGGGATGAGATCATCCCTAATCAAAGGTTGAGATCACTTCTCATAAATATAATCTCAAAACCCACTTTTGGGTTAATTCCCTATGTCACTTTATGTCCCCTCAAAATCACCAAAAAGGTAATTTAATGTTCACTTTTCCCAAAAGTGACATAATGTACTTTAACCAAAGTCAAAGTACAAATAGACATAAAGTACTAGGACAAAGTGCCAAATGACTTTCCCACATGTGCTAAGGAGGGAAAACACATGGGGAACACCTCCCAAGGTACACAAATCAACAATATATACACTCATATTCCAAATTGGTTTTCCTCGGGGGGTTTTTATCCAGGGTCATGTTGACCAAATATACATGTGTTCATTTTCATGTATGCTGGTGTTTAGAACAACATTATTTCAGCAGTAAATATCTCTAGGTGTGTTACATAATATATGGTATGGATGCGCTAACATCTTGGTGACAAAAACTACATCCTAGAGCACCTAAAAGGCCTATGTAACCATAACAAAACAATAGAGAAGTTTCTGAACAGTTTGCTGTTATAAAACAACAACAAACCCTTGTTTGACAGTTGAAAATTAGAGCCAACTTGAGGTCATAGACAAACCTAGTTGGTAGCTTGTTAGGACCTGGAAAATATTCAATTGATATATTTTATTCTTGATATATTTGATTATTTTGTTGTTATTTTTGCCTATCATCTTTCAATGATAAGTTGAAATGGTTTCCTGAGAGATTGGTGAAAATTCAATTGCTTTTCATGTCTCAACAAATTTGTCTACCAAGCTAGTTTCTATTGATTCTCATTGTAGGGGTACATATGTCCATGGGATCCACTTGTTGATGAGTTTGTTAGAGTGCCCTGGCTTTTGGGCAGTTATCGTTTGACAGGGTGCCCAAATTGCTGCCAGATCAGTGCCAATGGATGCAAAATGCCCGTGGGAATTAATAAGTGTGGTCATAACAGAAATTTCGACAAGTATTGAGGGAAGTATGTTGGTTGCAAATTTGCTGCCTTAAAACCCTCACTATATTTGACCATTCCATTTGAGGAAGACCCCATCTTTATTGCTTGAGCGTTTTTTCTATTAGCGAAGAATAAGTTAATGCTGCACCTGGGGGAGAACGCCCTGCACACGTGGCATAAATTATGCATGGTTTTAGGATTTGCTAAGAGTTTTGTTTCCATGATAGAAGGACAGATGGTACCTAAAGTCTTCACACTAGGTCAAAGAAACCGATTTCAAGAGGACATTTTTCCTAGGAGGATAACAAGTGGCATCAAGCATTCACTGAAGGACTTGGTCTTGCATATTTTTTTATTTTTTGGAGTGACTTGCTTTGAAAGACTCATAATGTAATATTTTAATTGCTTTTCTTGGAGAGAATAGTGGATCTAGAAACCACTAAATTATTATTTTGTTCGGAAGAGATATTGAGCTGGATCTCTATAAAAAAGAAGCTCTCTCCATTGTGAGGGCATGGTTGGATTAATGGGAGATCCCCTATGATCCTAATTGAAGATCTATTAGGAGGATGGAAGTTTCAAGATTATTTTTTAATGATGTGAGGTTCGTCATTTCATCGATATTGTTTTTTGTTTGTTGCTGGAAATTCATCAAAATTCTGCTAAAAAAAGGACTTTATATCGAAGGCAATTTTATCATTTGTAGAGGGGCTCTGGTTGAAGTGTTTACTTTGCATTTCCCTTGGTGGATTTTAATATTAAGATAGATTATTTGCTGCTGTCATTTCAATGAAAGGTAGTGTTGACCACCTATTCAACTAGGGGGTCAACTCCATGAACCATGAAGATATGCATCATTAGATGCTACCAAGTCAAAGACTATTTGGTTCTACAGGGCATTTTTGGCCTCCAACACATGCTTTTGTAATTGGAATTTTCGCTCCCCTACGTGCGATAATAATGTAATAGGTCTGCATGGATCATAGTTAGGTCAGGAACCTTAGGATTTCTTCATTAGGAGAGTTCCTTTCAATGAGTGTTTTTTTTCCTCAGGTTATTAATTTGGCCTAACCAACCTTATTAATTTCCCTTGAGTTTTTCACTCCCACAAATAATTCCTCCAAAGTGGTGAAAGACGTTCTAATGGATTCATCCCCTGGTGGCTAGTGTTTAAGAATGATGTAAATGACCATGTAAGACATCTCAGAAAGTTTCACAGAATTCCGTCAAGTCTAGATAGGTTTTTTTTAATTAATTAAAATTACCTAAGGTTCGGAAAATTAATTAATTAATTTTTAATTGTTTTTTGATAAATATTGTAAAAACTAGGTACTTGGGCTTTTGCTAGGGGTATTTGTGCTGAAAAGAAATGGAATGAGACCCCCTCCACCCTTGGACCCAGTTTCAGCTCAATTGGACAACTTTTGCTAGGTGTTTGTCCATAGGGAGTCCAAGTTAGTCGAAACAACAATTTTAGTTGCTAAGCTTGACATGGTAAAAACGCCATTTTTTGTAATCTTGAGCAAATTGAGTAAAGTAAAGGTGGGAGATGATGAGAAAACATATTCCTAACCTTTTCCAACCCTCACATCACCCCCTCACCTAGCCATTAAGCAAAACCGTCACTTTCCCTAGAGAGGTTTGCCCCCCTTCTAGAAAGTCTCCAAAAAGTAAAAAAATAATAAAAAAATCAATGGGAGACTTATTCTATCCCTTGGTGCACCTCCCTAGACCCTACAACTCATCATTTGACTTGTCAAAGCCTTGCCAACTCACTCCAACTCATTGCCACTTCATCAATCCATGCCAAAACCCTAACTTACCAAAACCCTAAAAGTGACTTTTCCTTGATGTGTGACACTTGTAAGTCATCCAGGAGGGGTAACTTTGCCTTCCCAAGTATAAATAAGAGCCCTCCCTCACTCATTTTTGACCATCTCTTGAGATATTGTTATGCTACCGTTTTCTTGCCCCATCTCTCTCTCATCTTTTCATTTTGCTTTCATTCCATCTTGCTCTTGGGGAGCTTGGAGCAATTAGTTGCTGCAACATCTCCATTCGATAATAAGAAAGGATTTGGAGGATTTTGGAGTTCAAGGATTGTGTCTTGGTGCTTCCATGATTATGAAGTGACATTGTTTCTTTATGCATTTTGTGGAATATTGAGTACATCTTTGAGTAAATTAGTTTGTTTGGATAGGTTAGGCAATAGTGTAGTTGTTGGCCTAATGTGTTGGATAACTAATGATATAAATTAGTTTATGTTATTTGCTTGTACAACTCATATCTACTCTTGTCTCACATTGTGTTTCAAAGTTTGCAGGTTGTTTCAAGGGCTTTGTTGGGATAGCTTCAAGCAAGAGGCTATCCTCATAGTTTACTAAAACTTCATAGCATTTCCCTTTTTATTTTCTGTTATATCTACATTCAGTTTTTGGTTGCTAACACTCTTAGATAGGTCATTTTATTACATAAATTTTCTGAAATTTGTATGCAGAAAATTTATGTTGAAAAACATAAATTTTCTTGACTTTGTTGTGTGTGTTGCAGCAAGCAATAGCTTGCTGGTTTTTGCAGGTTCTCGTCAGGTCAAGAGGTTATGCTGCCCATTTTCCGTCACAACACACACCAATGACCCGCTTTTTGAGTGGGTAACAAAACCCAATCATTCTCTTCTATTCTAAGCATTGTAAGCAAACCCAAAGGGGGGTTCCCAAGTGGCTTGCCTTCTCTTTAAATTTCTGTTTTGTAAAGCTTATAAGTGCCTACATCTTGGGTGAGAGTTTGGCAAAGCCACCCCCCAAAATCGTAAGTCTAGGTTGTATATTTAATTTTCTGGATAGTTTTTTCTTTTTCTTTGCCCCACTTGTCATTAAGAGAAGGTTGTGTGGCTAGGAGTGCTTTAGTTTAGTTAATTTCATTTTCAACCCCCTTTGACACAAAATAGGAAGGCTTGCCTCCACCTTGTGCCATTGTGAGTGGTTTGTCTTTCTTGTTTTTTCATTTCAAGTTTTTCTTTCCTTGTTGCCTACACCTTGGATGAGAAGTTGACAAAGCCAACCCCCAATATAGTATGACTACCCCCAATATAGTATGACTAGTTTAGTTGTTTATTTTCTATGCTGTGCTTAATGAATTAAAATCATCTAGAAGTAGATCTGACATGACTAAGTACTAGCTTAAGCCCATGGAGGCATAGATTTAGATTTGATGCTTTAAAGTCTTTTATTTGCAAGTTTTACTTTCCAAGCATTTATCTTATTGCAATTGTTCATGGGCAAATGGTGATAGTTTAAGGAAACTCAATCTTTTTCATTGCAAGCTATTATGGTTTTCCCTTTCATGCTTTTCAAGTAACATTTTGTGGGTAAACACTTATTTTCTTGCAAATTTAACATTTCTGTTTTTGCATTATTTCACACATTTTAGGCAAGTAAACTTTACTTTTGCACACCCAAAAACCAAAATTAACTTAGTCCATAGGCATAATAATCAACTAGACTTCATAGGGCACCTATACTGACCCAACTTTGCCATTTAAACGAGGACCAGAGGAAGCAACGAAAGGTGATAGGCCGGGGATGGTCTTGTGGCGCTCAACGTTCTTTCCGTGAGTACTCTTTTCCCTTGGGCTGACCTATGGAGCTAGGATAGGCCTTGTTGCCATACTTCTTGAGCACCCAACAGTTACTTGGTACAAGTGGGGGGAGTATTGGGTTGACACTTAGCTAGTAAACACTCTTAACTAAAAAACTTAATCAATCTCTTAATCCACTTCAACTTTGGGCATCAACTTAACATATATTTTGTGGTCTGCATTTACACTTGCAAGCCCTTCATCTCATATTTACATATACATGCAAGCTTATCTCTATGGTTGTGGATTAATCACTAAGTGGTCATAAATTGTGCTTGTGGACATTTTAGCTTTAAAGCTTTTCTTTTTCAATAAGTAATCTTTGGTGTGATCCCTCAAGAAGTTGCGCAGCCTTTGGAAGCACTATCTTGTTGGGTCTTAAGTGATCTTGTTTTTGAAAGCAGTCCAATAGAGTATTGCATCCCTTTGGGAAACTTTCTATTGTTGGGCATGCTTGGTTTGTGGTGTTGATGAATGTATCCATTTGAGAATCTTAAAATTCCTGCGCATACAATCATTTGTTAGTTGATCTTCTTGTATCTTTTGTTTAGTATACTTTGTTGTAACATTTAGATATTCTTTATTGTAATCTTCTATCTAGTTTGTATCTAATTTAATTGTAATCTTGTGTAATCCAAAACCCCTCAAACTATAGTTGACCCCGTTGCCCAATCTTAGGCACTAGTCTTAGTTGTCCTAGGAAAAGGTTTGATTGTCATCTTATATTGTTGCACCTTGCATTGTTGCCTTTGCATCATAGGCTAGATTTTCCCCAAACCTTAAACTAATTAAAACAAACTCCTAAAACTTAAAGTTTAATCTCATCTAGAAACTAGGGTCTACCCCCCTTGGCTTCCCTAGGAGTAAGCCTAGACGAAAGAGGCTCAAGTCAAAGTGACAACGTGGGCTTTGAACCTAGGCATTGTGCCTCCAAGGACACACTAAGTGAGTAAGACTTAGCTCATGTTTGCAAGTGTGTATAAGGACGACAACAGGTAGGGAAGATTTCTAGTTTGTACTTTGTAGTACAACCACCGCTTTGTTGTTATGTATGTGTATTAAGTTGAACCTTTGTGAGTGCCTTCTAAGTAATTTTCTACAATCCGAAAATAACATTTATGGGTCGATTTTATGATTTTGTAACAACACTCCCATGCCGCCTCCATTCATAATTTTGAACCCTCTAAATGTTACCTCTTTACTCCATTTGGCCTAATTGGAGAGGCTCTAGTCTTAGCTGCCATCCCATTCTATTTCTAAAATTTATCTTATACTTTACTTAGGGACACCCCCTTTGTGCTGGAGGAGAGCCAACCTAAAGTGAGTGAGGGTATTGTGGTATTGTTATCCCCACTTTTCAGGGATAACTAGGAGATCATGTCTCGAGGCCCACAGGTCCTAGACACACAGGTCCTAGACATGGAGTACTGAGAGCAGGATTGACCTGAGCATGGCCCTTGAAGGCCCACTTTTTCTTCTTCCATCGTCTTTATCTTGTCAGCAGTAGCAGCATCTATCACCATCGGTTTGGTCCTGTATCAAAAGAGGTTCTTGCTTCATGAGGTAATTGGTCTAGGTATCATGGTATGTGTCACATTTGATCATTAAAACCTTTAAATATATGTATCTGATTCCTTTTATTTCTAACGATTGCTTGGATCTTACATTTTCCCACTTGACCATGTTTGGGGGGACTGAAGGGGTGCCCTAGCAAGCCTGTATCTATAGGTTTTCGTTTGCCACTGGGGGGATTTCTGAAAAGCCATCGTCTGCTGCCATCATAGCACCACTTCTTCATCTTACTTCCCGATCACTTATCCCATCCCCCTTGTCTGGGCATTGGGTTGACCTATTTTCAGGACTGCACCTTACCTCGTGGGAAGAAGGGGCTAAAGGCCCAGAAGGTAAAAGCAAGCCGGTAAAAGATAATAGCCTAAGAATAAAACCTCGAGATGCTTCGCCCAAGGATCCCCAAGAAAGCAATAAAAGGCTTCTCAACAAGAAACAACAGGGACCCGGAAAAATAATAAAACAAGACCTAGTCAGAGGATAGTCGGTCTCATCACGAGCCAACCTATTAGGTCCATGGGTACCTAGCAGTATGACATTGCCACCAACTGGTTACCACGCTAGGGCAGTGACTCTTGGTTGCATGGCCAAGGGAAAGGGGGTCTCATCACGAGCTAGCCTTCTCATCTTTGTGAAAGTAATTGTGGGTAACGCTGTTAGCTCTCGTCACCATGCCAAGGCAGTGTCCCCTGATTAGCTCTTAAACAAAAAAAGCAAAAAAGAATAAAACAATAAAAAGAATAAAGGCAAGAATGGGCTTGGAAAGAATGCATCCATGACAGGTACAACTCGCCTTCTACAAAGGCACCCACAGGTAACACTTTTGCATCCTTGGCCTTCACTGCACCCACATGCTTGGACATCCCCTGACCACATCACCCACTTACATGGCTTGGATGAGGTCTTTTCGAGAACTTTCCTTTTCCTATGGACACTAGCCCAATAGGACAGCTTGTCTTTTTCTCCATACTTGTATTTCAGGCTTGTGTAACGTCTTTGAGTTGTTAGCTGATGTATTAGGGATTTTATGCATATGTTTAATAATATTGATGATGAGATGTGATTGACATTGCTATGATCCCTGTGACTGATGAACCCATGGAGGGCGTAGCCTTTGATGTGCAGGACCATGCTTGACGAACATGTACCATTTGGACTGGTACACATGGGGAGATGATCAGTTCGGACCTCCATGGGGCTGAAGAGCGCACCAGATGGATGCTAAGACCCCATCAAGGGGAAGAGACATGACACAGATGGATCAGGGGCCTTGCATCGGAGAAGAAGAGAACGTTCCACTAGAGGCACTCTGACAAAGCTTGACCTAGGGGGATTGACCCATTTTCAGTGGGACGTTGGGTCTAGATAGCCTAGGACATCACAAGGAGGCTTATGGCATCGTCATGAGCATGTTGGAAGATGGACAGGGCAGTTGGCACGTATGATAGCTTGGAGAAGCCCAAAAGGGGCTGTCGTCTTGCTTCAGGAGGCTTCACTTGCCCTAATAGGGGCTAACGTCACCCTAGAAAGGGGTGACGTCTTACCTTTTTCTTGATTACGGTTTTAGTTTGACAATTTAATGTAAAAACAATATGATTTGATATTTTGGCCTTGTCGGCCATTTACCTGACCTAAAATGTAAAATTAGGTCAAGGTTTTGTATAAATGAGGGATTTTAACTCTCAGTTTTTCATCATCTCTCACTCACCACTTAGTGAGGTCTGAAATTTGCACCCTATTCTAGGGTTTTGGCCGAAATAGTGAGTCGCACTTGTTGAAGGAAGATATTTTTGGCATTTCATTGTGTTTCTCTTGAAGGAAGGTGTTACAACTAGGGTTTACATGGTTATTTCTTGATGAATTGTAAGTATTTTTCTGCAAAACTTCTTAAATGAATGGTTTTAGTCTTATTTTCTTGAATATTCCTATGATTTGCTGAATCAAATCCCTAGGTGACCAAGCACACAAGTAGGTCCTTGTCTCATGTGCCTTGATAGAGAAATTTTCAGCCATTGAAGAAGAAAAAGAGAGCCTAGCCATAGCTACACTCCTTGCTGTTCCTCCATTTTGCTTGCCATACCATCTAAAACTGAAGAGGAGAAGACGTCCCAGGCCTAGGCTATCTACACCTAGGGCAGTTTTTCTTTTAGGGTTTGGTAAATGAGCCTTGCTGTAGCAACACTCTCCCTCATTAAATTCTCTTGTCTTAATTTTGTGCTTCATTAATGAGCTAGCGGTTTTTGCCCCTTGCTTCCTTCAGCTTGTGCGTCCTTTACTAAATTGACTCCATTTTATGCTAAAGGCATTGATCTAAAGTCCTCCAGCGTTGAAGTGAATTTGATCACAACACTCTCAAACACTTTGTATTGAAACCCTAACTACACTAACCCTAGCTCTAGCTAACCCTACTAACCCTAAGTGCTGACGTCATTCTTGGCTATTATATCATTAAAGCAACAACGTATGGTGATTTAGGCTTTAAATGAAATAAAGTGTTGATTGGTTATATTGAATGCTACATCGTTCCAGTATTTTCATTACTATATTGATAAACATCGACTTTGTCAATATTTATTTCCATATTGCTTATATATATATTTATCAGATAATCTTGTGAAGTACTAACCCATTGAAATAGCATGCACGTATCAGTTTGCTGTTGTTTTGTTCCAGGCAGGTACACTTCTTTGGGGTTTTTACTTAATTATTGGTTGTTTAGCCGAGAATATCTGATTGGTGGTGATCTGTGAAGGGGGGAAACTTACCTTTGTCGTTTTAGCGTTTTGCCTCTTCAAAACCCCAGGTCATTAGGGACGTCTCCCCTGGGCCTAACCTCCCTGAAGAGAAAGAACCATCCCATTGTGGTGACATTGGGTGGGGTTGGTTCCTGTTACGCCGGTTTGGCCTTCTATCTTATAGCCTTTTATCCTAGCTACAAACTGTGCGATAACAGGTACTAACAATATACAACCCTGCTTAGTTTCCGTAAGGTTGTATTTGTGTTTTAGGGCTTTACCACTTAAGATGCAGGTTTCAAATGTAACAACAACCACTCATCTTTTCCAGAAAGAGTCAATCATCTGCCCACTGACATTGCCACCAAATGGAGTGAGGATTTATAAAAAAATATTTGATAAAGGTTTGGGCTAACATTTTTTACAGCAGACACATTGCCACAGTCCTTATTGAAAGAAGCATATCAATGCTATGGATGCATCACAATACCCGATGTCAAACTCTTTAGCTACCCATATTAGTTAGAACTTAGAACAACTAAACCTCCTCGGCCACAAACAAACTGTCTAACCCACTGCTGCATCATAGACTGAGTTATATGGGTTCTCTCCTTTAACAACACCAATCTCCAGCCGACAACAACATCCTCACAAAGCAAGGAACATGCCTTATGATAGCTGCAACAATGATAGATATATATTCTTTCACAAATTAAGGCTGGCAACATTCTCTCAAACTCCAATCTTCAATTGATGTGTTTTGTTCTGCCATGAAAACTCTAGCTCTCTTGTTCTCGTGGATAACATGGTTATATAATTCTCATTCTAACATATGTCTAATACCAAAAGTTAGTGCCATATTGCTCATATTATTACACAACATGAGGGTGGAGAGACAAAATGAAACTGAAATGCCACACTAAGATGCATACATGGACAAGTATTTATGTTAAAATATTGTGTAACTGCAAAGAATATTCTTATCCCCTTTTGTGGATAAAGTAAAAGATAAAATTGATTTATTATTCATTAGATCAATCCCCTTTTGTGGATTGATCATGTTGGGCATTGTAATTGACCAAATCCCCTTTTGCGCATTGGTCAAACCCTAATTGTAATAGGCATAATGAGAAGTCTACCCCCAGATTAAATAAAGGTGGTTCTAACCACCCAGAATGAAAAGTCGACCCTGCCAGTGAAAAGAGACTTCTGTTCACACCTGCTAGATTGTATAAATAAGAGAGACGAGCGCCTCATTTAGACACACACTCAACTCAGTCATCTAGTGCGTAAGTATTGAAGGAAGCTGCAGTTACCAGTTGCCGGAAGAAGGAAGAGAACGAGAGGTGCATCCTTGGGAGTGGAATTTCTGTGTTGTTTGGTTCATTATCTTGGCATTGTATTGGCTATCTATATTAAGGAAGTTTTGCTAGGTTTTCTTCCCCTTGAGGGTTTCCCAGGATAAATGCTTGTGTACTCTTGTGATTGTGTTTCTCTCAGTGATCCTATCTATGCTATCGTTATCCAGTAAATAGAAAGGTAACCTAATAATAGTAAAAACTTTAACATGGTATCAGAGCTAAGCTGAAGAGAGCATCTTTCATAGGAAAAAGAAAAACGTAACTGTTGCTGTACATGAAATTAGGGTTTTTTTATTAAAGAAGGTTTTCAACCTCAAATCTATCTAGAAAGGTGCGCCCTACCTCAAGGAACATTTTGACATCCTCAGCGCACTTTTTCAGTGGCTAGATCTCTCGGAAAGTGAAACCCTAGTTTTCACAGAGTACCAGAAAACCATAAGTACTAGTGTACCAGAAGTACCAGAAAACCAGAAGCACCATTCTAGAAATCTGCAGATCAAGTTTGGAGGGGTAAAATTTATATTTTCAGAAATCTAACTATACCAACATACTCGCCTCAGTGCAGTGCATCTTTTGGTAAGTTCAGTTTTCAGATCCAAGAAAATTGTTTTTTTTTTATTATTTCTATAGCCCGGAGGGCTAGGGTTTCTACTGCAAGAAAGAATGGCTACCAACATGAGGGTAGAAGACAGACTGGAAGGATCTAGTAACTTTAGATCTTGGAAGCATAGGTTGCTGATGATTCTAGACGGGAATGATCTCCTAGAACATGTTACAGTGGATGTACCAGAACTAGATGAAGAAGAGAAAAAGACCAAGCATAAGAAGAATGAAAAGAAAGCAAAGAGAATTGTGTCAGATTCAGTAAAGGATCACTTGATCCCTCATATTTCCGAACTACAGGCAGCAAGGCAAATGTATGAAGCACTCAACAGGTTATATGAAAGCAAAGATATCAACCGTAATCTTTCCTTAAGAAATCAGCTTCGTAATATGAAGATGGAAAACTCAGAATCTGTCACATCCTATCTTATGAGAGTTTCTCAGATTAGAGATCGACTTGCAACTATTGGAGATGTTAGTAGTGACAAAGAGCTTGTAACCACAACCCTAAATGGGTTTCCAACATTTTGGATTCCGTTTGTACAAGGAGTGTGTGCAAGAAGCAAGTTACCCAAGTTCGATAAGTTATGGGCAGATTGCACACATGAAGAATCTGGACTTGCAGACCAACAAAAGAGATTAATTGTCGATGAAGAGGAAGCTCTTACAGCTCAAAAGAACAAAAGAAGTTCCTTCAGGAAGAACAATAACGAAGCTAACTCCGTAAGAGTTCCAGATAAGAAGAAAGATGTTTCAAAGATCAGATGCTACAACTGTCAAAAGTTGGGACACTTTTCTTATGACTATCCTCAAGGAAAAGGGAAAAGAAAGCATCAAGCACATGTGGCAGAGGAAGAGGAATCTCCTCCCTCAAAGAAAGATTTAGCATAAATTAAGGATTATGTACTTTAAGTTGAAGATAGTTGATCTG
This sequence comes from Picea abies, assembly GCA_900067695.1. Taxonomy (NCBI): domain Eukaryota; kingdom Viridiplantae; phylum Streptophyta; class Pinopsida; order Pinales; family Pinaceae; genus Picea; species Picea abies. Next base: position 12,333 of record CBVK0101058626.1, read on the forward strand.
AAGAAAGATAGCAAATGGTGGAGTTCGTGGAGTCTCCCCACACAAAAACAAAAGATAAGTATTCATGTTTATTCCTAGTATCTTGTTTACTTTAATACTTAATCATTACAAGTTAGATTTTTGTGAGAATGTTAATTAACCTCGTTTTATTTCAGTGTCTATGCAGACTTATGAAGGAAGTATCAAAGAAGAGGATGAAGAAAGAGATAAAATGTTTATTTTAGCTATGATCACTCATGAGAGTGACAAAGAAAGCATACTGTAAGTAAGTTTACAAGTCTCAAAAGAAAGAACTTATGCCGTGACTTGCGGAAGTTAGACAACACGAGAAGGACGTATGATATGGTGATAGTCAGTAAAGACCAGACAATATCCAGTACTTATATAGGAGCAGGAGGCTCCTAAAGATGCAGATCAGAAATATCTAAGATGAAGAAAATGATGGATACTCAGATATAGTGGATGAGATGCAGGTAACTACAGGTTGCTCCAGTACCGTTCTTATAGATGTAGAGGGAGTAGGTAGATCTAGTATGAAGACAGAAAGAAAGAAATATTCGAACTCAAGAAAGCACCTAGGATATTGCAAAAGAAATCTTCAAGGATGATGATTAGAAGCTATTAGCCTGGTGCAAGAGGGAGCCATGTCTCCGAGTTCGAAATGAAGTATCGTGATTTGATGCAGTTAGAAAAGCAGATGGATGGTGCCTAGATATTTTGATCAAGATGAAAGCTATCCAGTAGATGGATGGTGCCCCAGCAGATGGGTAGCATGGTTTTATACCATGGAAATATTTTGAACCACAAGAGATTTTTTGATCTGATAGCTAGACCTTTGTAGAGAAGGACAAAGAGAAAAGGCCTTCGTAAAGAAGGAAAGAGAAATCCCACAGGTAGACCTTGTGAAAAATCCAGGTCCTATTAGCTTGCCTTCTTGGTCTGTCTTTGACCAAGAAAAGGCTCTAAGTTTTCACTGTCTTGTTTTAGTTTTCTGCTGTTTTATAATAGCCAACAGTCATGTTTCTTTTGAGCTGATTGTTATGGTTATATTCTCAATTTGGGTGCTGTAGCATGTCGTTTTTGCCAT
>CBVK0101058628.1:0-10910 GCA_900067695.1 Picea abies
CATGAGATAAAGTCAGAAGTAATTCCTCCTTATGATCCAATCACACATGCATTTGATATAAAACAAAAATTTGTCTCTGGTCCTAAACAAAACTTCTCAATTAAGGTAGTTCTGAAATAGTTCTTTACAATCCCAAAAAAGAGGGTCTTTTCCAAAACCATCAACCTTTTCTAAAAATTTGATCCTCTTATTTATAACAAATCATTAACTAAAAATAAATATCAAAAGTGAAAGCTAAGTAAAACAAAACATCGCCACATGGAACTTCCATGTCTCTATCTTCTAAGAGTCATCGAATGGTTTCACTGGAGTGGATGACTCTTCTCATACTCTGACCATTTGACAAAGAGCTCCTCGCATGGGTTGGCATATGGGAATCTGTGTTGGTCCATCGAGGCTGAAAGGATATCCTTTACTTCTACTTCCCGTGCCCGATACTTGACTATTCTGACCCTTAATTGTTGTAACATTGTTCTAGCCTTGATCTAGTGTTCCATAAACTATTGTACTTGTCCTGTCGCCATGTTCATCACCTTTGCTATCTCTGTAGTCCATGCCAAATATTGTTATGCATTTTGTTTGGCTATGTCATGCAAGTCGACAAAGTCCTCAGGTGAGCCAAATTCTGGGCGACCGATGTCTTTCATCTCCAGATTAATCTTGACCCAACTTATTTTGCAATCAACCCATTTCTCTTGAATCTCTCGTTGAGGTTCTTGGGCCATTTTCACCCAGTATTCGACCGCTTTCCTTATCTGATCTATGTTGTTGTCCCTCAACACCCAAATGTCGTGCCCTTCGACGTCTCAGCCCTTTTGAACCGCATTTATGTAATCAATTCTTTCCACTACTTGGTGGGCCTTTTCATACCATATTTCCACATATTTGCAGGTCGCTAGCGCCATAAGAGTGTCTTTTTGGAAGCCAGCTATCCCTGTAGTAAAAATCGTTCATTTGTGAATCTTCTGTAGGCATCTTGGAATTCTCTTCTCAAAAATAACGTGGCCTGTGTGGAGACCTGATAATATTTATCCAAATGGCTCAGATGCTCCAACTCCTTTAGCACAGCAGCTAACTCCTCTTCATCTTTCCTTACTCTATCCAGGGTGACATGTTTGATAGCCATCCCTGCATTGATAAGCTTGGACGTCTTGGCATGCTTTGTGATAATCAATTTCTCTTCTGTGGTGATGAGGATCAAACTGTCCAAGGTAAGCCTCCTTTTCTTGGTGGTTCTCTTCATGATGGATTTCCTCTTTTGGTTGTAGGTGATTGCTTGTATATCGGTGACCTGATCCATAGGTTCAGAGATTTTTTGTTCTCCCCAAGTAAGAGTTTTTCCCAGGCTCTTGACAGTGTATATCTATTCAAGACCGGGTTCCTGAACCTCCTTTGTATGTCCTAATGGATTGACCTCCGGTTGTTGCTCATCGGGTGGTAAGATACAGGCCAAAACCGAGGAATCCAGGGCAGGTTCGGTACTTACTTGGTAATCGATTATTGAGATTCTGATTTCCTGTTGTGGAATTTATTCTCGTTGTTTGCTCAATACTAGCTCATCGCTCGAGCTATCCATTGGGGTTCCCAGTATGTCGAGTGGCTTAGCATCCAAGGCACTTTATACCTCATGCTCATTCTATGGACGAATCTGACTTGGAGCATCAAGACCCAAGGTAGATGCTTTCTCAGGTTCTTTATCCTTTGTAATTTGCACCAAAGTGACTAGGGACACCTCCAAAATCTCCTCATCATCGTATATGGTAATTAAATCGAGTAAGGGATTTGGTATAATTGTCCTTCCTGATGTCCTTGCTATCTCAGGTTGAGCCGAAAATTTCCCTAGTGATCTGACCTATGGTGATGGAGCTTTAGGGTTTTCTGACCCATTGGTTTCTTCAATCTGTATCGGCTCTGGGCCACTTAGTTCTCCTCGTCTTTCGACTGGGTCATCGGTCGGGATCCTCGTCATTTATATCAGGTAGGGGTCATTTTGCAACTGATCGATGATCCTTTGCACCCCTTTTATTAAGAGTAATCCCCTTATCTGTTCCATTGTTGTCTCTGTAGTTCTGATTTCTTCCCTAGCCCTGAGGGCTTCTTGAGCTGACTACTCTATCATTTCCACCTGTTCTTCCATGCTCATAGCCTTGAACCTGGTCATTTTTGGGTTGGGCATCCTCTGCACCACCTCATCCTAGTCCTGGGCACTCTCTATGAAAATTTCATCCTCAAACTTATCATGAGCATATGGACAACAAGATGATACTTGTGAAGCATGTTGGAGGACCAAGCCTTTAGGGTCATTCTTGCAGAATCAGCCTGTCGGGAACCTGAATTCGAGTTGGGTTAGCCCTTATAGTTTTTATTGAGCAATATCTTTCACCAAATAAAACTCTATATGAAAACCATAAGCTATGAAATCTCGTTTCTTCTCTTTGACCAATGTGGTGTTATAGCCCTGTAGGATGGTCTGATAAAATATTTCTCCCACAACGAGCCATTCTGGGACAAGAGAGGGTAGGAGATGTGGTGATCTGGTGTCCCTGAACACTCTGATGTAGGTTGAGTGTTCGTCTAAATACCAATGGCCTACCTTTTCTATTATTTTCTCTGATGCCACAGATAGTCTTGGGCATTCCTTCTTAAAAATAATAAAATAAATGCGAGCAATGAATTCATTGTAGATGAGTGCATAAGACTTCTTGTACCTTTTCTCCCATAGTATGCTGAAGTAGACATGGATCGAGAGCTCCGAAACATGCCAAATTATATTCATGTTGGCGAAGACGTTCCTTGTGCACATGACATCGAGCAGGTACGAGGTCATGTATAAAGTGGGTTCCTCCCCTTCCTTTGGCGTTTGAGGCTATTGTACACAGATTCTCAATTGTTTTGAGATTATCGCTCCTGAGTTGAAGCTTCTCCTGATGATTGCTACTATGTACGCCAAAGGCATCCTTACTTCTAAAACTTGGAGTAATCCTTTTCTCCATATAGCCAACAGATGAGAGTCATCAAATAGATGTATGGCTCCCTCAGGTTGATTGTTCTATACTAGCCATTGCTCTGGTTAGTGAACTTCTTGTCCTCCTTCTTCCATGAAGCCATCAACTGGTTGGTGTCATGGAATTCATAGAAATTCACCACGAAGTCCCATCAACTGGTTGGTGTCATGGAATTCATAGAAATTCACCACGAAGTCCATGTTGAGCCACTCCTCTGGTCCCTAAGCTTGTAGTATTTATGGACTTCTGTCGAGAGGAAATCTCTAATGCATCCACCATTCTCATCATTGATCAAGCACTTATTCCCATATGTATAGTCAATGAGCCATTTTAGAACCTCTATGCAGGGGGAAACGGGGGTTCTGCTTGCCACCATGTGTAAATACAATCGTCGTATGTTGGGGAACACCTGGTCATCGAGTGCCCTTACGTCAGGGTCGCTATGTGGGATATAGTCTAGGTATTATTCTAGACTAATTATGTTGAAGATATCCCCCCACTGTGGAAGCACTACCTTGGATCCAGTGTTTTCCTCTGTATCACCAAAGGCCGGAGGCTAGACGAAATATTTCTTTGTTGCTATTTTGATGACAGCCTCCACCCTAGAGGCATACTCCAACTGCCTTGCGGTCCCCAGAGAAGAACCTTCGCCTATCTCGACTTCTTTCAACTTTGGTTCTCTCAGGGAGTGTGTACATAAATGTATACAAATCCGGGCCAAGCTCCACCTCCACCTAACCTGCAAGCCAAGCACACAATTTTTTTTTATTATATATATATATATATATATATATATATATATATATATATATATATATATATATATATATATATATATATATATAAAGTATTCCTGTTGAACCCAAAAATAGTATAATGTTATACATATTGAAAGTGACCCAAAAAAAAATAGATATATACATGTCACTAGTGACAGGGAAGTTTTTAAGAATAATATGAATTACAAAGTAGTGCATAGATGAATAGCAAAATTATCAGACAAAAAGAAAATTTTAATAAGACAACAGCTTGTGGCCTGAGCCTTCATCCGCATACAACATTTTGAACAGGTCCCTAAAATTGAAATAATAACATAGTGCTCAAACAAATACAGATGAACAACAATGCAGCAACAGTTTGGCCTTTGGCATAAGTGAACATTGAGAATCTATGCACTACCAAAAATCAAAGGAAAGGTGATAATCCAAGCTCCCCAGTAGATTGAGACCACATTTCCCCTCGACACAAGTACTATTCACCTATAACCTTAGAATTTATATTGTCCATTGAAATGATTACTCTCCAATGACTGAATTGCAACCCACTATTTTCCACTGTCACTCATTGACCATTGGACCAAACCACAATAGCTGCAAACCTTTAAAAAAGGGCAAAAAAAAAATGAAAAGAAAACCCCAAATACAAGAGAGCTTCACCTGTTGTCTGGCTAAGAATCAATCAGAGTAATGTATCCAATCCCCATATTCTGACTGTATTTCTTCACAATATTAATCAACAATAACACCTTACATATTCCATATATTCATCAAAAGTGAATAGAAAATGGAAAACCAAATCAAATGTTTTTGAAAACAAACAAAAAACAAAACCCTTGCATCTTAGAATAACCATAGAACAAAACGCGCCCATGTGTGGCCCATGCGTAGAGCCAGCGCTCGAGCGTTTATCCACCTGCACATAACTTAGCAACACCCTTGAAACACCATAACTTTAAATACATCTTGGCATGCTTAATGCTGATCAATTTCTCCTCTGTGGTGATGAGGATGGAAGTATCCAAAGCAAGACTCATTTTCTTAGTGGTTCTCTTCATGATGGCTTTCATCTTTCGGTCATAGGTGATGGCTTGTATATCAGTGACATCATCCACAGGTTTGGGGATTGTTTCTCTCCCCAAGTAAGAGTGTTTCCCAAGCTCCTAAAGGTGTATATATGTTCAAGACTGGGTTCCTGAGCCTTTTTTGTATGTCCCGATGGCTCGGCCTCTGGTTGTTTCTCATTGAGTGGTAAAGTATTGGTCAAAATTGAGGAATCAGGGGCAGGTTCAATACTTACTTGGTAATCGGCCATTGAAACGTCGATTTCCTATTGTTTGATTTCTCCTGCGTGTTCGAGCGATCCTGGCTCATCCATCAAGTCATCCATTAGGATTCCTAGTATGTCTAGTGGCTCAGTGTCCAAGGCACTTTCCACCACATGATCATTCTACAGGTTTCTCTGAATTGAATCATCAGGCCCTGGGGTGGATGCCTTCTTAGGTTCTATTTCCTCTATGATTTTCACCGAAGTGACCAAGGACACCTCTAAACTCTCCTTTTCATCGTAGATGGTTATTAGATCGAACAAGGTATTTTGTGTACTTGTTCTCCCTGATATCCTCGCTATCTTGAGCTGAGTCTAAACTTCCCCTGGTTATATGACTTGTGGTGTTGAAGCTTTAGGGTTATCTGACCCAGTGGCTTCTTCGATTTGTATCGGCTCTAGGTCACTTGGTCCTCCCCGGCTTTTGATTGGGTTATCAATAGGAACCCTCGTCATCTCTATGAGATCCAAGTCATTCTCCAACTGATCAATGACTCTTTGTGCCTCTGCCATCAAGAGAAATCCCCTTGTATGTTCCTCTAGTGTCAAGAACAATCCCCTTCTCTATGCCTATGATGTCTCTACCGCTTTGATTTATTCCCTGGCTTTGAGGGCCTCTTGAGCCAACTTATCTATTGTTTCCACCTGTTCATACACGCTCATGGCCTTGAACTTGATCATGTTTGGGTTGGCCATTCTCTGTACCACCTCATCCCAGTCCTGGGAATTATCTATGAATACTTCATCCTCAAAATTATCGTGAGCATATGGCCAACAGGATGATACTTGAGAAGCATGTTGGAGGACCAGGCCTTTAGGGTCGTGCTTGCAGAATTGGCCTGTCGAGAACCTGAATTCAAGTTGGCTCAGCCCTTCTTGTTTGTCTTGAGCAATATCCTTTACCAGATAGAACCCCACATGGAAAACATAGGGTATGAAATCTCGTTTCTTGTCTTTAACCAATGTGGCATTATAGCCCTACAGGATGGTCTGATAACATATTTCTCCCATGGCGAGTCGGTCCAGGACATGACCTGGTAGGAGATGTGGTGCTCCGGTGGCCCAAAACACCTTGATGTAGGTTGAACGTTCATCCAAGTACCAATGGCCTACCATGGCTATAATTTTCTTGAATTTTGTCGATAGCCTTGGGAATTCCTTCTTAAAAATAATAAAATAAATGTGGGCAATGAATTCATCACAGATGAGTGCATAATAATTATTATACATGTTCTCCCATAGCACGGTAAAGTTAAAAATAATAAAATAAATGTGGGCAATGAATTCATCACAGATGAGTGCATAATAATTATTATACATGTTCTCCCATAGCACGGTAAAGTAGACATGGACCTAGAACTCCGCAACATTCCATCTCATATTCATGTCGGCAAAGGCGTTCCTTGTGCACATGACATCGAGCAGGTACGAGGCCATGTAGAAATTTGGTGCCTCTCCTTCCTTTGGCGTCTGAGCCTATTGTACACATATGCTTAATTGTTTGGAGATTATCGCTCCCCAGTTGAAGTTGCTCCCGATTATTGCAACTGTGTATGTTAACGACATCCATGCTTCCGAAAACTTGGAGAAGTCCTTTTCTCCATATAACCAGTAGATGAGAGCCATCAAATAGATGTATGGCTCCCTCAGATTAATCATTCAATACCAGCCATTTCTCTAGTTAGTGAAATTCATGTCCTCCTTCCACCATGATTCCATCAGTCGGCTAGTTTCATGGAACTCATAGAAATTTACCATGAAGTCTGTGTTGAGCCACTCCTCTGGGTCCCTGAGATTATATTACTTTTGTACTTATGTTGGGAGGAAACCTCCGATGCATCCTCCATTCTCATCATTGATCAAGCATTTATTTCTGTTTATGTGGTCGATGAGCCATTTCAAAACCTCTATGCGGGGGAAAACCAAGGTTCTACTTGCCACCATGTGTAAATATGACCGTTTAATGTTCGGGAAGACCTATTCGTCGAGCATCCTTACGTCTGGATCATTGTGTGGGATATATTCTGGGTATTATTCTCGGTTTATCCTGTTAAAGAGATCCCCCCACTCTGGAAGAATTATTTTGGACCCAGTTCTTGCTTCAGTATCACCGAAGACCGAAGGCTGAGAAAAAGATTTATTTGCTGAGGTTTTGATGACAGGCTCCACCCTGGGAGCATACTCCAACTGCCTTGCAGTCCCCAGAGAAGAAACTCTCCTATCTCTGGTTCTTTCATATTTGGTGCTCTCGACGAGCGTCTGGTGGTTGGATTTCTCAGTGGCATTATTCCTGCAACTAGAAAAGATTTTAGATACTGTGTAAGAAACTGGATGAACATATATAAATTATAACCAACAAATTGACAGACTTGGATACATACCTCTGAAGCTTGTTAAACCTAGTTTTGATAATCAAAAGGGTCAGTAGATTATTGGGTCGCTCACTTTGCTCCTTTGGATGCTCTGGAATTTAACTTATGCACAGAATGAATTTGTTCAAAAACCGTTCTAGAGATTTAAACAAGGATGAACTTACCATGTTGCATCAACCATTCAATTCGGGTTATGAGTGAAATTTCAGAAAATCTACCTCCATATCTTCAGAGATGTTCAAACTTAAATTCATCGTGGGTTGATGGCGGAGGCACGGGTGGTAATGTGGTCTATCGGTGATTTAAAAATTTTGTTGTCTAATTGACACACCGGGTAGAAACTAATGCAGGATCAGGCATTAACTATTTCCTTAAATGTCCAAAATACGATTGTATCTAATGCTGCAAATGTACCATCGTTCTGCTCTTTCAGTTGGTGGATTGGGGGTCGGGATTGTGCTGTGAAATTTTTTGTTGATATCCTCTTGCAAAAGATCTGACGTTGATCGATCTTGATTACAGAGCTGACATGGAAAAGCTGACTAAGAGGCATGGCTAGAACCTAGGGAGCCAAAAATGACTCGGGATAAAACTATACCGTACGACCCTCTTACGTGGTAAAGCCACGTGGCATTCGAGACTAGTGACTTCATTCACTCGTGTCAGTCAGAGTAGGGACTTTCTTTAAGCCATATGTGTCTAAACCCAAACCTAACTCGTCGATGCCTGAAAGTGTCAAGGATCAATGATCGGCGATAAACCTACCCAAGTACTCTCGGACTGGCTCCCTAAAAAAAGTCCTGATGCCGAAAATGCATCGGGGATCGGCGATCGAAGATAAATTTATTGTGGCACATCAATCTCGATAAAGCACATCGATCATCGACTATCGACGATTTCTTTACATCCTTTGTTAACGTCTATCTTTCTCGTATTTTGTCGATGTTGAAGGGGATCAACTATCTCTCGAACCTTTATGCGAATAACTTATGCAAACCAAAACCACCTTCTGTCGATGCCGATCAGACTTAGTGCTCGACAATTGTTGTCTTTGTGTGGTTCCCTTACTTACTTGAATTCTTTCTGACGTCGAACCTGAGCGCGTTATGTGCAGTGTTTAGCTGTCGATTCTTAATTTGGGTGTTAAGGTCTTTTAGACATGAGGTTTCACAAGTTCAAACAAAACTGACTAGGTGATAAGAGACATAGAAAATGAAGATAACCATTTCCCAAAATAAAATTGATTCAAACAGTGAAGAAAACAAGTGGTACCCAAAAAGTGACAAAATTTGCCAAAAAGTGACAAAATTTGATAAGGCTTTTAGGGTGTGTTGAGTGCTTAACAACTTCCTAGACAAAATTTCTTTAAGAGTAACCAATACATCTATGGAGACTCCAAATCCTATTTTAAAAATTACTTTGGATCTTTGAGACCATTGGATGCGTGACACATATACTAGTGATATACCACTTCATAACACTTTGACAATTATAAAGTTATATACTTCTAAGCTATGAAATGAATGTGAACTGTTGATCTTAATTTTGATTATATCTTGATTGAACTCGTGGAATGACCATTGATCTAAACAAATAATGATCAACCAATGTAGATTATACACTAAAAATATATAGGTTACTACTCCATGGATTTTAAATCACAAAATGAGAAAAGACCCCTTCATAATGTGAAAATATTTTCCAATAAGAGTAACTTGATTTGCCATATATGAAAGAAATGGGCTTATCACATTATTTAGAAAATAAATTGTAGCTACAATGACTAGGAAACATATGTGTTAGAAAGGATTTTAATCTCCCTTGGGAAACAACTATGTTTGTATGAAAACAATTGTGAGGAATTATCTAGATGCCTATCTTGACAATACTAAGCTAGACTATAAATATGGTTTCTCTCAAGGGAGGGTTTAGTTAGTTAGATTTTGAATTTCTTTATTTTTAAAGGGTTCATCTTAAAATCGTGAACCAATAAAGTTTATGATAAGGAGTGTTGAAGGAGGTGTTGGCACAGGGGTAGAACCAAGGTTCAATGGTTCAACAATGCACCAAGAAAACCCTAACTACCAGCCCTTTCGGCAACACCTGTGAAGTAGATGAAGTTAAAAACTATATAAAATCCTTAGAAATTTGAATATTTTTACAAAAATATCTCCAATGATTTATAGTTGGATTTTGAAGAATTAGTAAGATTCTCCAAGGTTTCCACATTTTAAAATAAATTTCCATCCTTAAAATCATCCCTATCAACCAATGCCTTTCTTAACACAAACTTAAAAAGCACAAAAAGTACTATAATAAGAAAACAAAAATGAAGAACCCCTCAATCAGCCTACCTAAAAACAAAATATCATGAAAACACACACATTTTGTTTTTTAACAAAAATATTGTTTTAGGGCTTGGCCATTCACTGGGAGGGATTCAGGTTCCCCCCTCAAATTTTTCATTTGGTATGTGCCTACCCCAATTTTCTCAGCTACCTGAAAAGGTTTAAGCCATAGATTCTGAAACTTTGAATGCTTTCCCTTTGGCCCATTCACTCTGTCCCATTTCAGTACTAATTCTCCTACTTCAAAATTCTTCTCTTTGGCCTTATGCTTGTCAAACCACCTTTTAACTACCTTCTGATGAGAAATGAACTTTGATTTTTCTTTCTCCCTTTCTTCCTCCAGCATGAGCAGGGTATCAATTCTTTGTTGTATAACCGATGAGGTTTGTCATCTAGAATATTGAGAAATCTGAAGAGATGGAAGATATATATTGTTCGGGAGAATGGCTTCATGTCTGTATACTAGAAAATATGGGGAATTCCCTATAGCTTCCTTGGGTGTTACTCTATCATCCTATAAGGCATTATGAAGTGAACTGTGTCAATTCCTCTAGTTTTTTGCAAGTGTTTTCTTTAATATCCTCACTAGGTTCTGCTGAGCACTCAACACACCCTAAAAATTCTACGTAAAATTTCACTTTTTGGGTACCACTTGATCTTTTGGAATTGTCTGATATGGAAAATCTATCCTTTGCTTATCATTTTTGTTTATCATTAAGTCTTTAAAATCTTGCTTGGACATGTGAAAATAATTAACTTAAAAGACTAATATCTAAATTAGAGAAATGACAGTCAAGGTTTTCTTGGATGTGCTTAAGGATTTTGGCATCAGGAAGGATTGAGCGTGAAAGAGAATACTAGACAGAACCAAAGTTGTCGAGCCCCAATATTCATCGCCATTGGCAGACATGAAATTCCTTTTGCGATAAGCACCACCAAGAATGTCGTTGATGACCGATCAATTCAGAATCAACGAAAGGTTAAAAGAATAAGCATTGAATGAAAGATGAAATAATAATCGTAGACCTCTGAGACATTTTCGGTGTCATAAGTTTTTTCAGGAGGATACCAATGAAAACATG
>CBVK0101058631.1:0-15191 GCA_900067695.1 Picea abies
CCTGGAACAAGTAACTCACCCCAGCCCGAGGAAGAACCTTTTCACCTTGACATACCTTACACTCTTCCTCACAAGGAAGTAAATCAATTCAGAAGGATCAAAAGAGCCTACACTCGACAGATTGGTGTGTTGTCCTTAGCTCCCATACTCCCTCGAAGAAAACAACAAATCAAACCAATAGTTAGTACTCCCGAAGAGGTTTTCGTACACTCGGTAGAAGACTTAATAGATTTCACAATTACCAAAATCCAAGAACCTCTTGATTTGATACCTGAAACACCAGCTAACGATGTCTCTGAGCTGAATGATTTTTCAGAAGAAGAGGAGTTTAACTCAGAGTGTGAAGATATGGAAGGCAACAATGACCATAATGATGAAAGGGGGAACCTTCCTATGAACAATAAACCCTAGTTAGCCAGAGATGTTTTGGCCCTCCCAAGACTAGTTCATAACCTTCCCCATCATCCAGAGAAGTTTCTTCCCAAGTTCTATCCCAAAACCTCTGGATTGCCTGAAGATCATATCAAGAAATTTATACTAGCGATCAGGCTTATGAACATCCAACATGAATACATAGTATGCAGACTTTTCCCCTATATGTTTGAAAATTTGGCTTCCACGTGGTACTTCAACCTGCCGATAGGATCTATAACTAGCTGGACGAAGTTCCAGAAATATTTTCTAGACAAATTTTCTGAAGAAACTACTACGAGAGATCTGATGGCCGAGTTGTTCACTGCCACCATGAGTTTGGAAGAAAGGGTCAAATACTTCAATAAAATATTCACGAATATCTTGAACAAGTTCCATCCCAAAGCTAAGCCAACTCAAGAATTGCAAATCGAAGTTTATGATAATGCTCTCCCATCTTCCATTTCCATGTTCGTAAAAATGGTTGCTAAAGAAACCCTAGCTGAGAATCTCGAAGAAGCCAAAATGATAGAATTCCATATGAAAGGGTGTAAAGAAGGCCAGGTTTCATTAGTTAAGAAAGAATCTCAACCTCCCCCTAGAAGAGGACTCCTTTTGACTAGACCGTCGGGGAAACAAGCAGAACAGACTCCTGACAAAGGTAGTGGAGACATAGAGGATCTACAATGCATGGTTAAGAAACTATCAAACGAGATCATAGACATTAAGAGAAACGCAAGGGAAGGAAACCAAGGCCATAGGCCCTACAAGCCTTTCTTTAAAAGGAACCCACCGTTCAAGGCGATTGAATCTCCCCCAACTAACTTAAATATCGATATAGGGAATGTGGCATCTGATTCTTTCTATATTATCACTAGGAAAACCACTCCGAAAGAGACTTCCCTCAATGGGTTCACGCCATGAATTTGATGGCCAATCGGTTTCTAGATGAAGTATCCCTGAACAAATGATCGAGCAGTTCAGTTATAAATATTTTGGACCAGGAAGAGATTGATCTACCACAAGATAAAACCATGTTGATATGGGATCCTGACTTGATCATGCCTTCCAACAACCTGTTTGAGTCTCAAGAACCACCCGTCGAGATATTGGTGGTGCAGACGCATAGTAAAGGTCCACCTGTCTCAAAAAAGGTCCACCTGTCTCAAAAGACATCACTACTACCCAAACTTCAAGAGATAAGACATCCCCCGATCACCCAAAAACACCTTTTTTTCCCAGTAAGAAACCTATAAGCATCCATACCCGAGAATCTCCCAAACTCGATTACAATGTAATTGAAGATTTGAAGAAGTTAAGGGCTAACATATCATTCATGGACATATGTAGGATCCCTTAATAGAAGGACTTTTTGCTACAAGATTTGAACTCAGTAGAAGACCCTACGACTAGAAATGGTCAGGAAAGAAATCTAGCTTCCACAAAATCCATAAATAAACCAATTGTGAATACATGTTTGGAAGATAAGAAGGGGAAGCCTTTTGTCTCACCTTTCCTCTTAACGTTTGAATTTTTCAACAGGAACCTCGATAATTTTTTGGTAGATTCAGGATCATCTTCTAGATTTATTCCCTTGTCAATTTGTCAAAAATTAAATGTTGTTCCTCTACAGAGCGACAAACATGTGATACAACTAGACAGGACCCAAGTCAAAGTCACAGGGGAACTTAGGGATGTAATGATCAGAATAGTGACACATCCTAAATTTGTACAAGTGATTGACATTATCGTGGTAGACATCTCAGAGGCCTATGGGTTATTACTAAGTCGATATTGGTCAAAGAAGTTAAATGGGTACTTTAGCACAAACTAGGCACACATTTGGTTACCACTGAAGTGATACAAGAATATGATCAGAATCGATAGGGAGAGATATCTGAAACATACAGTCACTGATATAGAAACCTTGAATGAATCCTTGTCTACAGATTTTCCCGTGCTAGAAAATTATTCCTATGATTCCCACTTCGGAAAATTTTCTTCTCCCTTATATGATGTCCCCTTCACTCAAAACTCTAAAATGGTTTTCCAAGAGAAATCGTCGATACTGACAGAAGACACCCTCTTCGGCCAAGACCCTGTGTTAGAAGTTATGGAACAAGAGATAGGAAAACTAAAAATAAATAAGCAATAAGAAGAGGGAGATTGTCGTTCAAAAATTTGGACCATATAATTTGATGGATCTAAATCGTAAGAGGGATCGGGGGCAGGGTGCAGCCTCATTGATCCAAAAGGTAAACGTTATTTCTTGTCCTGTAGACTATAATTTGAATGCACCAACAACACCGTCGAGTATGAATCTCTAGTACAAGGGTTAAAGAAATCCATAGACTTGAACTTCAAATAATTGAAATCTTTTGGGGACAGAGATTATCGTTAGACAAGTAAGGAATACTATACACTACAATTCCCTGCACCTGAAGAATTATCAGCAGGAAGTGCATAGGTTAATGGATCCTTTTGATTCTTTCAATATCATCGTGATCCCTAGAGAAAAGAACATCCTTTCTTATTCCCTGGCCACAACGGCTTTGAGGTTGTCACCTCTAGAGGACTATGAAGCCTCCCAGATCACTATGGAACTACTCTACAAACCATCGGTGCCTAATAATATCTCTAATTGGAAGGTATTTGAAGGATATGAACAGATCATAAACTTCCTGACTAACTAAGACAATTTCAAATATTTATCCATTGATGATGAGGTATTCCAGGAGAAAGCAATAGAAACTGATCCTCAAATAGGCCATCCTATTGACAGATAAAAATATCACATCATCCCTAAGGGGATAGCTAATCTAGAAAGTTTGTTTGACCTGAAAGAACGCTTTAGGGGGGCTAAGAATGCAAAGACTGGAACCTCTTGTCCCCTGCATGAAACTATAAATCTTGGAACCCTGGAGAATCCAAAGAATGTGAATCTCAGCAAAACCATATCTAAAGAGGAAATAAATTCTTATCTCAAACCGTTCAGACAATATCAATATGTCTTCGCATGGTCCTACCAAGACTTAAGAAACTACAATACCTGGATCATTCAACACACTATACCATTGAAACCTGAGGTGAAACCTTTCCAACAGAAGCTTCAATGGTATAAACCATCCTTGGAGCCTCTCATGTATCAGGAATTAAATAAACTTTTAGATGCTAAGATCATTTTCCAGTTAGGCATTTCACATGTGTAGAAAATATGGTTCCTGTGAGGAAAAAGTATGGAGAAATTCGCTTATGCGTAGATTTTATAAATCTCAACAGAGCTTTGGTATTTTAACTTACCTGTAGGATCCATAAATAGTTGGACGAAGTTTCAAAAATATTTTCTAGATAAGTTTGCAGAAGAGACTACTACAGGATCTCTGATGGTTTAGTTTTTCGCCGCCACCATGAGTTCGAAAGAGAAGGTTAAATATTTTAATAAAAGATTCACGACCATCTTAAACAAATTTCAGCCTGAAGCCAAACCGACTCAGGATTTGCAAATCGAAGTATACGTTAATGCGCTCCCAACTTTTGTTTCCATGTTTGTGAAGAGGGCTACCAAACAA
The DNA here is from genome assembly GCA_900067695.1 of Picea abies. Taxonomy (NCBI): domain Eukaryota; kingdom Viridiplantae; phylum Streptophyta; class Pinopsida; order Pinales; family Pinaceae; genus Picea; species Picea abies. Next base: position 3,981 of record CBVK0101058631.1, read on the forward strand.
ACCTTAGCTAAGAATTTTGAAGAAGCTAAAACTATAGAATTCCATATGAAAGGGTGTAAATAAAGTCGGGTCTCTTTAGTTAAGAAAGAAGCTCAACCTCCTCCCAGGAGAGTACTCCTTCTTACTAGACCACCAGGGAAACAAGCAGAATAGACTCCCGACAAGGGTAATGGAGACATAGAATATCTACAATGCATGGTTAAGAAATTATCAAAAATGGAGACATAGAATATCTACAATGCATGGTTAAGAAATTATCAAATGATATCATAGACATGAAGAGAAACGCAGGGGAAGGAAACCAAGGCCAAAGGCCTTATAAGCCTTTCTTTAAAAGGAACCCGTCATTCAAATCCATTGAAACTCCCCCATCTAACTTGAATATCGATCTAGGGAATGTCGCATCTGATTATTTCTGTACTTATCACCAAGAAAACCACTCTGAAATAGATTGCCCTCAATGGGTGCATGCCATGAATTTGATTGCCAACTGGTTTTTAGATGAGGTTTCCCTAACCGAACAACCAATTAGTTCGGTTATGAATATTGTTGACCAGGAAGAGATTGACCCACCAGAAGATACAGCCATGCTGATATGGGATCCTGACTTAATTATGCCTTCCGACGACCTATTTCAGGTTCAAGAACCACCCGCAGAGATCTCGGCTGTGCAAACTAGAAGTAAAGGGCCTCCTGTCTCAAAGGATCCTACTACCACTCAAATGTCACGGGAAAGGTCAACTCGTGATCACCCGAAAGCACCTTTTTCTCCCCATAAGAACCCTATTAGCATCCATACGTGAGAATCGCCCAAATTGGAGTACAACGTAGTTGAAGATATGAAGAAGTTGAAGGCTAATATATCGGTTATGGACATATGCAGAATCCCTCAGCCAAAATATTTCCTTCTACAATCATTGAAATCAGTAGAAAACCCTACGACAAGCAATGAATAGAAAAGAAATATAAATTCCACATATATAGTAAATAAACCAACTATGAATACCTGCTCAGAAGATAAGAAGGGCAAACCTTTTGTCCCACCATTTCTCTTAACATTTGAAGTCTTCAACAGGAANNAAACCTTTTGTCCCACCATTTCTCTTAACATTTGAAGTCTTCAACAGGAACCTCCACAATTGTTTGGTAGATTTGAGAGCATCTTCCAACGTTATGCCCTTTTCTATTTGCAAAAAATTAAATGTCGTTCCTCTCAAGTGCGATAAATATGTGATACAGCTAGACAGGACCCAGGTCAAAGTCATGGGGGAACTCAAAGAGGTAATGATCATAATAGCAACACATCCTAAGTTTGTGAAAGTGATTGACATCATCGTAGTAGACATCACATATGCCTATGGGTTATTACTAAGTCGAGATTGGTCTTTGAAGTTAAACGGGTACTTCAGTACAGACTTGGCACACCTTTGGCTACCACTGAAGGGATACAAGAATATGATCAGAATCGATAGGGAAAGATACATGAAACACATGGTCACTAATCTAGAAACCCTGAATGAACCCTCATCCATAGATTTCCCCATGTTGGGCAATTATTCCTGCGATTCCCACTTCAGAAAATTTTCTCCTCTCTTATTCGATGTCCCTCTCACTCAAAACTCTGAAATGGTTTTTCAAGAGAAGTCGTCGATACCGACAGAAGACACCCTCTTCTGTCAAGACCCTGTGCTAGATATTACAGAACAAAATATAGGAGATTAAGAAATTAATAAGGAAGAGGAAAAGGGGGATTTCCATTCACAAATTTGGGCCATATACTTTGATGGATCTAAATCCCAGGAGGGATCAGGGGCAGGGTGCATCCTCATTGATCCAAAAGGTAAATGTCATTTCATGTCCTGTAGACTAGAATTCGAATGCACCAATAACACCATCGAGTATGAAGCTCTAGTACAAGGGTTAAAGAAAGCCATAGAATTAAACGTCAAAGAATTGAAAGTTTTCTGGGACTCGAAGATTATCGTTAGACAAGTAAATAATATTGTACATTGCAAATCCCCTCACCTAAAGAATTATCAGCAGGAAGTGCATAGATTAATGGAGCATTTTGAAGATTTCAATATCACTGTGATCCCCAGAGAAAAGAATATCCTTGTTGACTCCTTGGCCACTACTGCTTCAAGGTTTTCACCTCTAGAATATTATGAAGCCTCCTGTTTCACTGTGGAACTACTCTACAAACCATCGGTGTCTAACAATATTTCTAATTGGAAAGTCTTTGAAGGAGATGAAAAGACCATAAACTTTTTGACTAACCAAGACAATGTCAAAGATTTGGCCATTGAAGATGAGGTATTCCAGGAGAAATCGACAGAAACTGATCCTCGGGAAGGCCAGCCTATTGACAGATCAAAATCTCACACCATCCCGAAAGGGATAGCTAATCTAGAAAATCTATTTGATCTGAAAGAATGTTTTAGGGGGCCTAAGAACACAAAGACCAGTAGCTCCTTTCCCGTGCATGAAACTATAAATCTCGGAACCCCGAAAAACCCAAATAATGTGAATCTCGATAACACTATATCTAAAGAGGAAAGAAAGGCTTATCTCAAAATGTTTATACAATATCAAGATGTCTTCGCATGGTCCTATCGAGACCTGAAAACCTACGCCACCCAGATCATTAAACACGCTATACCATTAAAACCTGAGGTGAAACATTTCAAACAGAAGCTCTGAAAGTATAACCCATCCCTGGAACCTCTCATCTATCAGGAATTAAAGAAACTTTTATATTCCAAGATCATTTTCCAGGTTAGGCATTCCGCTTGGGTAGCAAATCTGGTTCCTCTAAGGAAAAATTATGGAGAAATTCGCTTATGCGTAGATTTCAGAAACCTCAATAGAGATTCAGAAAAGGAAAATTACCCAGTCCCACCAATGGAGCAACTCCTGTAGACTGAGTCTGGCTCAGATATTTTCTCTGTACTGGATGGTTTCTCAGGTTACAACCAAGTCCTGGTTTCGGAGGAGGATCGTTTAAAAACTACCTTTACAACCAAGTCCTGGTTTCGGAGGAGGATCGTTTAAAAACTACCTTTCGAACCAAGTGGGGAACCTTCGCTTATAAACGCATGCCTTTTGGGTTAATCAAAACAGGAGAGATGTTCCAAAGTGCCATGGATGTAGAATTTCGGGGACTAATCAACAAGTGTGTGGTAGTGTATCTAGACAACGTAATTGTGTATTCAAAGAACAGAGAAGAGCACATCCAACACTTAACTTAAATTTTTGAAAGGTGTAGGAGATACAGTATATCCTTAAATCCTAAGAAAACTATTTTCGGTGCCGAGGAAGGTAATATGCTAGGCCACATTATATCTCAAGAAGGAATTTGCATAGACCTAGAAAGGATTAAATCCATATATCAACTCTCATTGCCTCACAACAAGAAAGTTATGCAGTGTTTTTTCGGGCAAATCAATTTCGTGAGGAAATTCACTCCCGATTTCACGGAAACTATCAAACCCTTACAAAAGATGATTCAAAAAGATGCTAAATTTAAGTGGGATGATGAACAAAAGGATTCTTTCAGCAATATTAAAACTGTTATATCCTAGGCCCCTGTGTTACGAAGTCCCAATTTCAATAGGGATTCCTTCCTCTATAATTTCGCCTCCGACCAGTCGTTAGCTGCAGTATCGACTCATAAGGATGATGACAACAATGAGGCTCTGGTGTTGTTCATGAGCACTAATCTTCAGGGAGTCAAAATTAATTATCCTGTTGTTGATCAATAGGCCTATGTGGTATACAAGGTAGTAAAACACTTCAGGTCTTACATCCTCAAGAACCACACCAAAGTGATTGTGCCTCACCCTGCAGTCTGATCCTTGTTTACTCAGCAAGAGATGGGGGAAAGAAAAGGGAACTGGATGGAAATAGTCCAAGAATTTTATCTAGATATAAAACCTGCCAAACTTGTTAAGGGGAAAGGGTTGTGCAAAATCGCAGTTGAAGCCCAAGACCAAGAAAATGAAGATTCTAGATGGGAGAATGAAATGGCATTATAGTGTGGTGAATCTTCATACATTTCCCCAGGGCTTGATTCTTGGTATAAGAATATGACCTACCTCCTACACCATGGGGCCTCCCCATAAAATCTCAACCCCAGGGAAAGGAGAGCTCTCAGGTTAAAATCTGCGCAATACCACCTCATAAATTCAGTACTCTTCTGGATTAATTATGATGGAGTACTCTTAAGATGTCTCAAACATGAATATGCAGACAAATTCCTGAAGGAACTCCACGATGGCCCTGCCGGTGGGCATTTTGCAGGAAACACCACCGCTCATAAGATACTGAGAGCTAGTTATTATTGGCCCACCTTATTCAAATATTCCCATACCTATTCCAGAAACTGTAAAACTTGTCAAATAAGCGTCAAGAGGGAGAAGAGAGCAGCAATCCCACTACAGCTAGTGATTGTCTCTAGGCCTTTTGAGCAATGGGGTTTAGATATCATAGGAGATATCACACCAAGATCTTCAAAATAACACAAGTACATTCTGACTTCCATTAATTACTTCACAAAATGGGTAGAGGTTATCCCTTTGACTCATGTAAATGAAAAAGTGGTGATCCAATTCATAGAGCAACAACTAATCACGAGGTTTGGTGTCCCTTCTGTCCTAGTTTTTGATAATTCAGCTTACTTCTCTTCCACCTAACTGGCGGAGTTTTCTTTGGAAAAAGGAACCATAATTAGGTACTTTGAAAATTATTATCCACAGGGAAATGGGGTGGTAGAATCGACCAATAAGAACCTAGTAAGAATACTAAAGAAGATGGTTGCAAATAACCAAAGGAATTGGCATAATCTACTCCATAACGCTTTGTGGGCCGATAGGGTCACACCTAAAGAACCCATCGTAAATTCCCCATACTTCCTAGTTTACAGATAGGAATCCATTCTCCCAAATGGGATTTATCTCCCATCTCTTCAACTAGCCCAATATTCCAACGAGGATCCCTCGTCAATCATACAACAAAGAATTGATACTCTTCTCATGATAGAAGAATAGAGAGAAAAGGATAAGTCAAAATTCATATCTCACCAGAAGATAGTGAAATGGTGTTTTGACAAGCATAAGGCCAAATATAAGGATTTTGAAATAGGAGACTTAGTACTAAAATGGGAAAGAGAAAATGAGCCCAAAGGTAAACATTCTAAGTTTCAGAATCTATGGCTTGGACCTTTCTAGGTGGCTGAGAAGATTGGGGCGGAAACTTATTGTTACAGAATATGAGGGGGGAACCTGACACCCTCCCAGTAAATGGCCAAGCCCTCAAACAATATTTCCAATAAAAAAAATAAAAATAAAAATGGGGGGGGAGGGGGCATCTTGTTTTAGTGTTTCCGGGATTCTGAAATACTTTTCCTTTTTCATTTTCTTTTGCTTTCTAGATTTCTGTGCTTTTGAAAGTTTTGTTTAGCAGGACAATGGTTGACCTTAATTCATGCGACATATAGAACTCTATTATGAACTCATCATTCACATGTTATTTGAAGCATGAAGGAAGAACATATATTCTGTGTTCGCCCAGTGAGTCGCCATTTTTTTAGCACTCAACACACCCTAAAAAGTCTACGTAAAATTTCACTTTTTGGGTACCACTTGTTCTTTTGGCATTGTCTGATATGGAAAATGTTTCCTTTTCTTATCATTTTTGTTTCTCATTAAGTCTTTAAAATCTTGCTTGGACATGTGAAAATCATTAACTTAAAATACTGATATCTAAATTAGAGAAATGACAGTCAATGTTTTCCTAGACGTGCTTAAGGATTTCGACGTTGGGAAGGATTGAGCGTGAAAGAGAACACTAGACAGAACCAAAGTTTTCGAGCCTCGATCTTCATCGGTATAGGTAGATGCAAAATTTATTTTGCGACAAGCACCACCGAGAATGTCGTCAACGACCGATGAATTCAGCATCGGTGAAAGGTTAAAATAATAAGCATTGAATGAAAGATAAAATAATAATCACTAACCTCTGAGACATTTTTGGCGTCGGAATTTTTTTCAGGAGGATACTGACAAAAACATGCATGAGGATATCATTGATTCCTGATCTACCCACTAACAAGATGACACAATGGGATGTTTTTTCTCTGAGATACGCTAGATACGATGCATTTAAAGGTTAATTAATTCCATAATATCGCACTAACTACTAATTCATGCACAAATCAAAGGACCATTAGAACCTGCCAATACAATGTATTTTTTCCCCTGCGCCTCCATCGTCAACCCACGTAGAATTTATTTGCAGATTTTCGGTAGTAGATTTTTTTGAATTTCACCCATTAATCGTATTAACTAGTTGATACGACTAGTAGGATATCTCCTGTTATATTATCTAAGTCATTGAAAATAGGGTTATTTTTTGCACAAAGGAATCTAGATCATCCAGAGGAACAAAATGAGAAGTTTGGGGATAACTTCCAAGGTCTAGTGAGTATTAAAAAAACAGTTTATCAAGTGTTACAGGTACATACTAGTATATGGATATTTTATGCTTTGTTTCATACACTTTATCCAATGTCACCCTATGAACCTGCCTGAAGATTGTCTTCGGTTGCAGGAACGATGCCTCTAAAGAAACCCACCACCAAGAAATATCTGAGAGCTCCAAAGCTACAGAAACCAAAGGTGGGAGAAGGTTCCTCCCCAGCAGTGGTGAGACAATTGGAATTCACTCCAAAACTAGTTCCCATGATCAAAACCTCCACCAAGAAATCTTTCGATCAACCCCTAGCCTTTGGAGACACAGAGGTGAACATTGGGACAAAGACAGTATTCCCGCGTTCAGAAGAAATTTTCAAGAATATTAATAGGGAAGAACTCCCCGAATATACTCCTCATAGTGATCCTAATACGGGAAGACTCGGCGATGAAGTCCTTCTAAATGTTTGAAAGGCGTATCTACACATGGTGGAAAGCAGGACTCTGGTATTTGCCTGCATTGAACTCCTAAAATGGCTTATTGATCACACTAACACACAAAAACTTGGGACAAAGACAGTATTCCCGCGTTCAGAAGAAATTTTCAAGAATATTAATAGGGAAGAACTCCCCGAATATACTCCTCATAGTGATCCTAATACGGGAAGACTCGGCGATGAAGTCCTTATGAATGTTTGAAAGGCATATCTACACATGGTGGAAAGCAGGACTCCGGTATTTGCCTGCATTGAACTCCTAAAATGGCTTATTGATCACACTAACACACAAAAATGTTTGATTAACGATGACAATGGTGGGTGTGTCAGTGTTTTCCTTCCATTAGAATTGGAGAATTATTACAAGCTCAGAGAGCCGGAAGAGAGGTTGAATAATGATTTTGTTTTGATCTTCTATGAGAAGCACGATACCAATAAGGCGATGGCTTCCTGATGCAGAGAGGATAAAAAATTCAGCAATCGGACCTCCAGATGGTACCTAACGGCCAACCTTAGAGAACCTTGCATCTATCTAATGGATCTCCTCTACAGATTGCATGGGGAAAAATATTGCTCCAGGTTTTCAGAAGCTTTGATGCCTCTAGCGTATACCATGGCCATTTCTGTAATAGGTTTCAAATGGGGTGCAATCATCTCCAAATAGTTGAGCACTTTCATACAAAAAGCTCAAATGCCAAAAGAGGGAGAAACCCCATCCTTTTACATGGAATCTTATATTTTGGACGTCGTCTATGCCAGAAATGATTTCACTGGTATGAACTTAAATTGGCACACCTCAGAGCTCCTGGTCCATGTTTATTTCATCATCTTGTGGGAGAACAGGTACAAGAAATCCTATTCTCTCATATGCGACCAGTTTATCGAACACGTTTACTTGTTCCTATTCAAAAAGGAATGTCCAAGTTTGTCAGATGCAACCAAAAATATTATATCGAAGGTTGGCCACTGGTATCTGGATGAGCGAAACACCTACATTAGGGTTTTTGGTGCCATTAGAGCACCTCATCTGCTACATGCCTATGTCCATGACCAACTAATAGTAGGGGAAATATGCTATCAGATCATCCTACAAGGGTACAATGCTACTTTGGTAAAGGATAAGAAGAGGGCCTTCATACCTTATGGATTTCATGTTGGTTTCTACATGGTGAAAGACACAAATCAGGCCAAGCAAGAAGGGTTAAGCCAATTGGAGTTTCGATTCCATATTGGTCACTTTTGCAAGCATGACCCTAAAGGTTTAGTTTTGAAGCACATGTCCCAAGTATCTTCCTTTTGGCCATACACCCATGACATATTTGAGGATGAGATCTTCACCGAAAATGTTCAAGACTGGAATGAAGTGGTCGCAAGGATGGAAGACCCCAAGGTAACCAAATTCAAGGCTCTGAGCTAGGATGAGCAAGAATCATTCCTTGAACAAATAGTTCAGGAGACCATCAAGAATAGAGAAGAAATGACCTCATTAGAAGTGGTGGGATTACCCAAGGGAGTCACCGGAGCGATAGATATTTCCCAAGTATCCTCGACACTAGACACGGATCTCTCTGAGGTTCAAAATGTGCAGGGGATGGGGGACTCATGTATTAATGGGCCCAGTGGCTAATGAATCATATGCAGGACAACCCAGAGCTCATAGTAGTTCCAAAATGTCTGAGCGAAAGTCAATATGAAAGCCCAACGGGGGTGAGTGGCCCTAATTCCATAAACCTTGGTAATAACAATGGGTCTAATAACCCTGATTCCACAAGGCCATCGGTCAGACTGCCGGCAGGTACGACGATTCAGCCAAAGGTGGGCTAAGTATCAATTGGAGTAGGCATGCCTAATCATTTGAGTGAATTTATAAATATATATAGTGATGATGAGAGCTCAGAGACATCTCTCGGGACCCTAATGCAGATCCAAGAAGAAAAGGGATCTGAGAAGGCTACTTTTCATGATCTCGAGGTCCAGATCCAAGAAATCCCACAAGAGGAAAAATAAATCTAAAATGTTCCTGACACAAATAACCCCAAAGCGTCGAAGACCCAAACTGACGACTCGAATGGTAAGTCAGAACCAGATGAGCCAAAAGGAGGATCTCCACAAAAGGAAGTCGACAATTCAAATACCTAAGAGCAAGTGAGTATCAAGTATTTTCCTGACATCTCTTTTTCACTTGATGCTCAGATCCCCAATAAGCAACAGGTAGAGGCAGAGCCCTCAAAGTATAACGAGAAAGTTCAAGAACACAATCTGGAACAAGTATACACCGCTGGAAATCTGGGAAACACAATTACATGGGGTGATCAGCAGATTCTTGAACTGGTGGATGAGGTGGCCGATATATATGTGATCTCCTATGATCAAAATAAGAGAGCCATTGTCCAAAGAACCATGAATAAAAGGAGAATCATGTTGGATCACTCTGTCCTCATCACCACAGAGGAGGATTTGATAAACACAAAAAATGTTAGAAAATACGAGCTCATCGACGCAGGGATGGTGATTTCATATGCCACCCTAGACAGAGTTAAACGGGATGAAAAATAGTTGGTCGCCACCCTAAAGTAGCTAGAGAATTTGCACCATTTGGATGAACACTATAAGGGCACCACTCAGACCACAGTTTATCTAAGAAGTGAGTTCAAAGCGTCTTACAATAGGTTCACACACAAGTGGCACCTGTTCACTACGAAGATAGCCGAGATCCAAGAAGACACTCTCATGGCACTCACAACATGCAGGGATGTGGAGCGATGGCATGAAATGGTGCAACAAGACGTATAAAAACTCAAATACATCGATGCAGTCTAGGAGGGTCAAGATAAAGAAGAACACAGAATCTGAGTGTTGGGAAAAATAAGTCTAGATCATATGAAGCGATCGGTTGAGTATTGTGATAAGATGTCCCAAGAACCACACAGAGAAATTCAAAAGCAATGGGAAAAATGAGAGAAGCATTGGGGTAAAATCAACAAAGCAATGAAGGATATAGGACTCCCCAAGTTCGGTGACCCCAAAAACTTCATCGACTTATGCAACATAGTCGGATCACATGCCAAGAAAGACTCACTATGGGCCGAAGCGCTATCCAAGGTGACCGATACATTTCCAGAACAAGTTCAAAGATTTATGGAACATCTTATGAATGCTCAAACCATGCTACAGTAGTTAAACACTAGTCTAGTAAAGTACTGAGCGCATGTGGTGGAGATCAGAGGATTCTACGCGGCTCTCATGGAACAACACCAGTTTCCATGGGCTCAAACCTGTGACGAACTGTTTATCAATTGGTTTGAGTATGAGAAAATTGATCCTTTCAAAGAACTATCTTGAGTTGAAAGTTAAAGAAACTATTAGAAGATGACGCCACGTGGCTTATTTTTCTTTGCTTAAACCACACTTAGACGTTGTTTTCAGTTGAAATTTAGATTATAAATAAAGACATCAAACAATTAGTTAGGGGTTGATGGTTGCGGCAAGAACTCTTTATTTCTAGTTGTTAAGAATTATTTTGAAGATTCTTTAAAGTGAGAAGTCCTTCTGTACCAAAGACAAGTTATTTTCATCAACTGCATGTGTGATTGGACATGGAGAAGAACTATTTCCTATCATGTTGCATGAATCATGATGTAATGAGTAAGAGCAATTAATTATTTTGTCAAGTTATCTCATGCAATGTTTTGTTGTTCTTTTCTTTAATGATGAAAATGAATCGCTGTGTTATTATGTGATGAATGGTTCTGGTAGATAAATTATTTTTCTTGCCATTATCTCATTGCATATGTGTTTCCTTTATGGTATTTATTATCCCAGACAATAATTGGATGCTCACATGGTTAATTTATTAGTACTAGGCCTTTGGTATAAAATTGTTCTCTGCACTCTTGAGAAACGGGTTATCCCAAGTTCAACCTCTTCCCCTTAGTTAGGCATAATTCCATTTTTTTTCCAAGTTGATTTATACCGACTTACATCACATATCGGTCCCACCCAAGATAAAATATACAAAAGAGAATAGTCCAAACTAAAGGAAGAGCCTTCACAAGAAAACGTAAAGCCCATCGATAATTTGGTCGAATCGCAAGATCTAGAGAACCATTCCATTATTAAACGTTGCAGAGTCTAATTGGGCCTCGGTGGTGGGTTTGGTTCCTACTGTTGTTACACCTCAAAATTACTCACATCAATAGTGTCGTCATTACAAGTGTTGTAAGTGTCGCATCTTGTCCGCAAGTGTC
>CBVK0101058673.1:0-11685 GCA_900067695.1 Picea abies
GGGTTTTTTAGCCACCGCCACCAAATTTTGGCGCTTAGAACTTTGTTCATAATAAAGGGATCCCATAATCCCAGACCGCCTTGTTCTTTGGGTCGACAGAGTTTGTCCCAGCGGACCAGTGCTATTTTCTTCCCTTACTTGAGGCCTTGCCAGATGAAGTTTCTTTGTAAGCTTTTAATGTTTGTGAGTACGAACTTTGGGGCAGCCAGTGCTGAGAAGGTGTAGACAGGAAGGGCCTGAAGAACAGCTCGAAGAAGAATAAGACGACTAGGAAGGTTTAAGACTCTGAAGGTCCAGGAAGAAAGCCTCTTGGTAAAGAAGGATAGTAGATGTTCCCAAAAGGAGTTCCTAAGGGCAAATAATCTTCATACTTAATTATATTTAACAATTTAATTTTTTTATTAATTTTGATACTTAAATATATTTAACAATTTGAAATTTTAATAATTTTAAATTAAGGTAACTCTACCAAATTCATGATTGCCTTTCCTCTTGATTGTCATATTATCAATTAATATAAACTCTAAGCATATTAAAACATTCTCTTGTAAATATTCGTACAATTTGAAATTTTAATAATTTTAGATTAGGGTAACTCTACCAAATTCATGATTGCCTTTCCTCTTCATTCATATTATTGATTAATATAAACTCTAAGCATATTAAAACATTCTCTTGTAAATATTCGTACAATTGAAGATTACCATTAACTTTAAATAATTATAATTCATTAAATATTAATATTAACTTTAAATAATTATAATTCATTGAATATTAATATTAATTTTAAATAATTATAATTTATAAGGTTTATTTTTATTTTGATATTTATTATCAATTCTAAAATATTAAAATATTTTATATCTAATAATAATAATTTATTTTTAAGGAAGCTAGACATCAAATTAGTGTATGAGATATTCGTGCTTATAGGATATGGGATTTTACTCCTAAAGTATAGAGATATACATACCCTATTCCCTCTAAATTTAAACTTATAACTTACAAAAAAAAACACATATTCTTAATCATTAAACCTATTATATATTTTAAAAAGTCAAATTAATAATTTAACAACAATCTCCACCTATATATATATATATATATATATATATATATATATATATATATATATATATATATATATATATATATATATATAATTTCTTTTATTATCTATCATAGTAACGTAATGGCACTTCATAAACCGCGATATGTGATTCTAGTTTTTGGGTTTTTGAATATACAAAGAATTGAAGAGATAATGAACATTAAATAATATTAATTTTTATATATAATTAAATATTATTATTTTCTTATATTTTCGATCCTTTAGGATTTGATGAAAGTAAACAATGATGTAGCTTTGGATTGAGCGTAAAAACTGACTATTGATAGAATTTCTCAATTTCTAGGTTTATTTTAATAAATTATTTAAATTATTTCTTTCATATATATATTTCATTAATTTAAAAAAATATGTATAATAATTAAAAATCTCTTCTCCATTAAATAAAATATCAGAAAATATTTTAAATATAAAAAATTCACATACAAACATATTCTTTAGTCATTAAATTTAAAACAATATATTATTTTTGAAAATGGACTACAACCCTAATACATATTATTTTACTTTTGGGATAGATTAGAAGCATAAAACACATTACTCAACTCTGTATGATTGAAGCAAGTGGCGAAAACATCTCATTTGATATGATTGCTACCCATCACTCAAATTTGTCTTATAATAGCTACTCATCTCATTTGATATGATTGCTACCCATCACTCAAATTTGTCCTATAGTTATCATTGAAAACAAACCCATCACTCTAATTTGTCCTGTAATTATCATTAAAAACAAAAAAATCATGGAATCGAATTTTACCTTTCAAGGCACAAAGCATTACCTTGTTTTTCATAATTGTTCACCCACTTAAGCATAAAATTCCCATAACATTATAAGATTTCATTTCACTGAACATTATATGTTAGTTTGGTTATGATTATTGGAATACTTACAATTTTTTAACATAATTTTTTCAAAGATTTAATTTCTCCATTTATCATTATAACATAATTTTTTCAAAGATTTAATTTCTCCATTTATCATTATTGGTCAAAATAAGTTAAAAAATAGTACTTTGTGCTTAGTGCCAAAGAGTTAATTTCTCCATTTATCATTATAGATCAAAATAAGTTAAAAAAATACTACTTTGTGATTAGTGCCATTTTAATGGTAGTAAATGGAAAATTATAAAGTTTTTGTTTAATCATTTATTTCTTAGTGCAATTTTAATGGTGGTAAATGGAAAATCACAAAGTTGTTTTTTAATTATTTGTTTTCTCTATTAATCATATATTTAAATTTTTTATTATAAAATGATTTTTTTTTTAATATAAATGTCTAAATCTCTCTGCCTACATTTTTCGAGTAATCTTTTTAACTATTTGTTTTCTCTATCAATAATATATTTAATTTTTTTATTATAAAATGATTTTTTTCCTTTTTAATATAAATCTCTCTGCCTACATTTTTCGAGTAATCATTTTAACTATTAAAAATTGATGTTAAATTATTCCTAGATTCATGAGCGTACCTAACTAATCTACAAGTTTAAGTAACCTTGGCTTAATGTAATCTTAACAAAATCATTAATGCTTCGGTTCATGTAATCTTATCAAATTCATTAAATTCGTCTTGACGAAGTGGATTTGAGGGTTTTAAGATATTTCTTAAAGTGTTTTATTTTAGAGAAATTTTCCTATATCTGAAATAGGAATGTCCTTATAATTTATTTTAGATTAGTTGCGATAAATCCTTATGTATCTATATTGTGAGACCACAACCCAACCAATTGAGCATGGAAACAATGTATATATAAATTTGGAATTTAAAGGTACTTCTACTTATCATATCATATCAAGGGCAATGCAATGGACCACTACATGAATGGAAGTATGTTTGGTGTTTGTGAGGACTTTTTTTAATTTGCATCATGCACAAATAACATGACCAAAGCTAAGTGCATGTTGTGACAAATTTTCAATGGACCAGCATGCACTTTATGTTGTGCTCACTTACATGCAATTACCATGCACTTTTTGTTGTGCCCACTAAGTATATGTAATCACAAAAATAAACTTCAGATTTTTCCGTTTATAGATGGACTTTCAACTGTGGAGAAGGCACACATATAAGGGCAAAATTATTGGATGTATGGGCAACATTGATTGTGGCAACACGGTTGGCTATTAAAGACATCTAGGTATTGGGAGATTCAAAAATAGTAATTGACTGGTTAAATGGAAAAGGAAATCTACAGGCCTGTGCATGAGAATGTTGGAAGAACAGAATCAGGGACCTTATCAAAAACTTCTGAGTAATCAACTTCACTCATATCTACAGAGAATACAATAGGGAGGCATATTTATTATCCAAACATGCTATTCATAAGCCAGAAGGAAAAACCTCATATTACACTTGGGCAAATGGAAAAGAAGGCCCCACTATGTTCATAAACGTATATTAGCGCAGCTAAAAATTTCTGTTGTTTTTATTTTGTTTAGCATGAGATGGTGACTAGTATAAAACTTTGTCCATGAGAGTTGAAGTACTATATGGCAGCATGTGTGTTGTTTAGTTTTTTGTATATATCTTGGTATCTTCATGGTAATCCGAGGCGTAGGGAAACATTTTGATGTAATGTGTTAAATAGCTTAGTTTTGGCTATGTCAAGCTATTGTAAGCCATATTTTATGAACAAATTATATATCAATATAATTGAGAAATTTTCAATTGGAAAAAAAAACATGCAACCACCATTGTATGCTTTTTCGCGTGACCTCAACAACATTTCATCTCACATCAACATGTTCTTATAGTTCAAAGGATTAGCATTCTCAATCAAATGTGTAATCAAAGTTTACTAAGACTATATATTTTTCTCGTCGTGATTAATTTGGACCATGTTAATGTCCACTATATCTAACCTACATCTTATATTTGAGAGAACAATTATCCTCATCCTATATGAACTCAAGGCCTATTGTTAAATACTACTTCATTTAATGCAGTCAATAATGTGCTTGTGTATATATATGTCACATATATATGGATTCATGATTTCCAATAATGACTTTGAATTATATGCTTTCCAATAATGACTTTGAATTATATGCTTTGTAAAAGTGAGTTCAATACAACCATTCTTAAGAATATCTACATGGTTTTTATTTTTTTTTATTTCACAAATAATACGTATAAGAAGGCTAAATGTTATATGAGCTTAACTTTTTATGGATTGTCATCACTATAACCTAACCATAAAATCTTTATTGAAATTACAGTTTTGGATTGTTGAAATTGTTGTTTCCAATGTAAAAATGGATTCTCAACACCCTCAAGTACACCTACTCCAACTCAATTTTGCAATGTTAACGTAGTGCCATCTTTTTCTTTGAATTTATTAGACTAATATGATGCTATTATTTGAGAACATTCATGTTACAAGAATGACCTAATTGGTTGAAAAATACATTTATGGATGGTGTGATCTAGACCTTCGATTTAATTTTATGTGATTATTCTTTGATATGTACATATCTCTTTTATGGTTTATGATTTGATATACTTATGATGCTACAAAATATTGAAAATGAACACATGGTTACATAATAAAATATATTATCTTATACAATGGTACTAATGGTTTGTCAAGTGTGGTACGAAGAACCACAAGTGCATACGAAGTCCAAATTGAGTCAAAATATGTGGACCTAAGATGGGGTCAGGTTATGTATGATTAACATGTATATGACATTTCTTATTGTTTATTCATGATTATTGGACAATGATATTTGATATGTTATATATTTGTGTGTGCAGAGACAGGGAAACAATTGTCAAATAAGATTACACATGGGAAAATGGTTGTATGATGAGATGTTACATGAGTACCATAAAGGAGAGGAGGTCCAGGTTTCATATTCCTACTACTAGCCTCCCTACCATGTAATAGGTTGAAAAACCTATTTTTTACGTTTTTTCTTTAAGGTTACTCATTGTCATAAGGGTAGGCCATGAATTCAATCACATGTGAGATCCTACTAAGGGTTGTGCAATAAGGTGTCAACCTTTATTCCTCGGTGACCATTAGTCTCTCACCAATGGTGTAATACCACTAATCCAAACCCCAATTGTAAATGAAAATGTAAATGTACATATAGGCTGGTGAGCTTGTAAAATGTAATCACACTTAAATTATTAATAAAATCACATCATTGTGTGCAGATCCATCGAACAAAAAGAGAGGAGGGGATAAACTCGATCGAAAAGGGAAAAGGGGGTTAAAATTTTATGAAGAGGGGCTAAGCCAAAGGGGCTTAAGTCCAAGGGAATATTTTATTAGTATTTCTGAAAAGTATGATTTATGGATATTTATTTATCCTAACTTCTCGAGGGATGGGAACGAGTCACCAAGTAGCTAAAGCTAATTCTGAATGTGACAAGTGTCAAGTTATGAACATGCAAATATATTGTTGAGCCTTAGTGTATTTTGGGGGGATTCACTCATTTTTTCCATCTTCATTCATTCAAACCATCTGAACTTGGGATTGTCATTACCTTACTTACAAAGAAAAAGATTAGAAAGAAGTTTCCATCTGGTAACCATAGTTTTTGTTATCGAAGAGGTGGATTGTCAAGCCCGTGAGCATTCTCTCCAAGTGAGAGATTTTTTGGCGAAGACGCCAGTTGTCAGGAACGTGAGAATTCTCTCCAGGTAAGAGATTTGTTGTCAAAGAGGTGGGTTGTTAGGTCTATGAGCATTCTCTCTAGGTGACAGATTTGTTGGAAATTTTTCCTTGGTGCATTGGGCATTATTTATAGGGCTTTGATACTTCTTTTCCAACCTGTTGTTGAAACCCTGGAAGGGAAGTGAGGTAATCGAGGGATTATTGAGAAGAGAAGGGGCAGACTTCCTAGGGTGGGACAAGCATGTGGGGAATGAGAGACTATAGGCTAGTTGCAGTAGTTGGTCACCTTGGACTGAGCAATTCTGGTGATTATCGGACCTTATCCTGGCATTGAGAATCATTTTTCCCTGGTGGAGTTTAAGCCCCAGCTCGGGGGTGGCATGTTGCTAAAATTTTATGAGCAACAAAGTCTATGGATGGGAGGAACGTCTGAGATCTGCATGCAGTTGGTGACTCTTTATAAAAGATAAGTGCCCCTTATGTGCTTGTCTAAATTACTGTGTGCTTAATTATCTATGTCATATATGGGTTTATTTCTTGTGTTATGTTGCATATAATCCATTGTTTTTATTTTGTATAATGTTGTTTGTACATGTAAGCGTGATGTTGTTATTTTTTATTTGTTGTCACACATGAAGAGTATGACAGTTATTAAGTATTCATGTGAGTTAATTTTGTAATAATGGTCATGAGTTTTTGAGGTGAGTCTAGAATTGTCATGCACGCAAGAGGCTAGAATCGTTGTGTGCATAGGCAAGTAATTCACGCAAACAAGGAGAAAAAAATTTGCATGTGGCGCCAGAATGGTTGTGCGTGCAGTAGTAACCATGTGTTTAGAGTGGTCCCTCGTGCAGTAATACTTGTGTTCTTTAAATGAGTGTGCGCATAGTTGTATTATGTGTTAATTCTATTGTTATAACTAGTGTCTGAAGAGGAAAATTTATGTGGAACATTCCAGCTTGGGATTGTGCGCATTACCTCATGTGTTTATGCACAAATTAACGTTATAGTGTAGAATCTACGCACTAGATATTTTGAGTGGTATTTCTCAACAGTAAGTTGGGGATGTTACAAAGTGGTATTAAAGAAATCTTGTTGAGTTGTTGGTAATGAGGACATTACATATTGGTATCAGAGACATTTCAATCTGGTAACAAGACTCAACTAAGAGGTTGGGTACATTGCAGAATGGTATCAGAGCTCTAGTTTCAACATTGATCGTACATGGGTCAAGTATCTACTTAAGGAAAAATTCAGACTGGTAAGTGGACATGGTGCGCATAAAATAATAATGTGCAAGTGAGCGCATAAATTTTAACATTGCAGGGTGCGGTGCTGGAAAGGCACAGAAAACAATTGTGCACAGGTGTGTGCACTAAAATTTGGGGCTACACCGAGAAAAACTTGTGGTGCATGCATAATATTGATACACAGTGTATATGTTAAATATTAACATCGCGCATTGGTATGTGTTGAATACTAGTGCGTGCACGACTTCAAAAATAAGAAAGAAAGAGTAAAAGGGTATTTGGGTGAATGTTAAATGACCATAATTTACTGCGCAAGACTCAGAATTGTGCAAGTGAGCATTCGATGGGAAATTTTTGGAAAAATGAGTCCAATTGTTCACCCAAAAATTTTGAATTGGGACGTTAAAATCATCTAAAAAAGAAGAAGAAAGGATTCTGACAAAATTGTGCAAAGTTTTCATGAAGTTGTCGCATGAATTCGTCTAACAAATCTTATTGCCTACACATTTTGCAAAATTAAAAATGATTAGATCAAGACAAAATTAGCGCAAAGAGTCAAAAGCATGGAATATGCACAAAGAACTTACAACCATGATGATGAATTCATGGGTTTGTATATCGGTATGGGTATTGATAGTAAAGAATCCAATGAGAATAAAGAAGGCAAGGAGGAGTGCATAAACTTGGTAGAAACCATAAAAGGACTGCAAAAATATGTCCAAATATAGAAAGCTAATAATGAGAGGCTTATGGAAGCCAAGGAGCAACAAGATGGCTTCAATATCAAGTTGATGAAAAGATTAGACAGAATAGAAAAGAAAATGGATAAGGAGACAGAGTCAATCAAGTCAAGGAGTCACAGGTCTAATGGTAAAAGAAGAGAAACAATAAGTGTCGATAGGAATCATTCCCACTCACCAAAGCATTCATTTAGGAAAGTGTGAAGTATCTCAAGTCCATCTCCTGTTAGAAAGCATAAGACAAGGACTTGGGTGGACAAGCTATAGGGAGAAATGAATAAGATCAATCCTCATACCTTTGATAGTGAGCACAAGAAGGATGAATATGTGGAGACCTGGTTGTTGGGCATGAGGAAGTACTTACAGCTACATAATTACTCTGTGCAAGCAGAAGGGAGAATTTTCATCTATCAACTAAAGGGAAAAGCATCAATGTGGTAGGATCAATTCGTGCAAGTGCAACACATTAATGAGAAGAAGGTTACTTGGAAGGAGTTTAAAAGGCATTTTCAAAAGAAATACTTAACCAAGTGATACTATGACAAGAAAATGGAGTTATTTGAACTCAAGATTGGCAGTATGACAATAGATGAGTATGATAGAAGATTCATAGAGCTATTGAAATATGTTTCATTCATCAAGGATGAGCAAGTTAAAATTCAGAGGTACCTGAGTGGGTTGCCATCATTTATCAATGACAAGATACAATATGATGACCCCAACTGGCAGAAACCATAAGGCAAGCTAAATGTCTCTATGATCAGCAAATGGAAAGACCGACTTTCCAAAAGGCTTGGGAAGAAAATAAGAAAAGAAAGATGGAATAGAGGAAGAAGGAGACTAAGCCACCATTTTTAAGAAATACTTCTCAAGGATAGACAACTCCCAAGGATCCTAGGATGACTGAGACAATGGGAAAAATACCAAAGAAGTCACATATTCAATGTTGGGGTTGTGGGGGAGACCACATGTACAGACATTTCCCTCACAAAGGTGAAAAAGTAGGACTGCACACAATGTACAACAAGCTACAACAGTTGAAGACAGGGGTAGAAATGTACCAAGGATCTATGCAGCCTTGGATTACAAGCAAGATGAGTTTCAGTCGCACATGATTGAAGTGGAAGGTAATATTAATGACCAACCCATGTCTATTTTAGTTGATTTAGGAGATATTCATAGTTATCTAGACCCTAAGATGGTGGAAAGATTCCAATTTCCAAGAAGCAAGCTTGGAAAACCTTGGTNNTTTCCAAGAAGCAAGCTTGGAAAACCTTGGTTGGTGTAGTTAGCTACAAGGGAGAAAAGGAAAATTAATGATATGGTTAAGGCATGTCCAATGTATATGAATGGGCTTAGGACAAAATCTTATTTGAATATCATACATTTGGGCTTTTATGATTGCCTCATTTTTATGGATTGGTTGGACCAACATCATGTTGTTCTAGACTGCTACAATAAGGAATTTACTTGCTTGGCTAAGGAAGGAAACTTAAGAGTGGTTCAAGGCATTCCATGGGTTGTAACAACAAAGAAGTTTCATCCTTGCAAATTGAAGAAAAGCTACAGGAAAGGATGTCAAGTATTTGTAGCGAACATGGAGCAGGAACCTAAGGATAAAGTGCCAAATGTTGAAGACTTTGTAGTACTAAAATAATTTTCAGATCTCTTTAAAGAAATATTGGGGTTGCCACTGAAAAGATTTATTGATTTCTATATAAATTTGATGCCTGGAGCAGCTCTCGTATACATGACTCCTTATAAGATGAGTACAGCAGAGTTGAAAAAATTGCAGATGCAACTTAAGGAGCTTTTGAAGAAGAGGTATATACGCCAAAGTGTGTCACCTTGGGGTGCCCCAGTGTTGTTTATGAAGAAGAAGGATCGTATGTTGAGTCTTTTTATTGACTTCGGGAAGTTGAAAAGAGTAACAATAAATAACAAGTATCATTTTCCAAGGATAGATTACCTCTTTGACCAGTTGAGGAGCGCGCATATATTTTCAAAGATTGATCTTGATATCACCAAGTGAGAATTAAATAAGAAGACATCAGCAAGACTACCTTCAAAATGAGGTATGGACATTATGAGTTCACCATGTTTCCATTTGGATTGTCAAATGCACCAATTGTCTTTATTTGTTTAATGAATGGAATTTTCATAAATTACTTAGATAAGTTTGTCATTGTATTTTTGGATGACATCCTTATTTGCTCGAAGTCTGAAGAAGAACATGAGCAACACTTTAGGATGGTGTTGCAAGTATTGAGACAACATCAGTTTTATGAAAAGTTGAGCAAGTGCTCCTTCTACCAGAGGTAGATTCATTACTTGGTTCATATCATTTCAGAGGAAGGGATAGTTGTGGACTCGGAGAAGATAAAATCCATTGAAGGATGGCCAACACCAAGGAATGTTGCAAAGGTGAGATATTTCATGGGACTTGCAAGGTACTATAGAAGGTTTATTGAAGGCTTATCAAAGTTTGCACACCCAATCATATCCTTGAAAAATAAATATGTGAGATTTGAGTGGACTTATGATTATGAAAGGAGTTTCCAACATTTGAAAAGTTTGTTGACAAGTGCATCGATATTGAGAAATGTTGATTCTGATGAAGACTTCAATGTGTGTATTGATGCATGCAAAGAAGGGCTTGGGGGAGTCCTTACTTAGAATGATCATGTGATATGTTACGAATCAAGAAAGCTAAAATAGCATGATAGGCACTACGCTACTCATGACTTAGAATTGGAAACCATAGTGCATGCCTTGAAGATGTGGAGGCACTATCTCATGGGAAAAATGTTTGAGCAAAGAACATACCATAGTGGTCTGAAGTATTTGTTTGGACAACCAAGTTTAAATGTAAGACAAAGTTGATGGTTGGAATTCCTCAGTGAGTATGACTTTGATATCGATCATATCAAAGGAAAATAGAACAAGGTGGTTGATGCACTCAGCAAGAAGGTGCATGAGATGCATGTTATATTCATTAGCATGTACAAATCATATTTGAGCGATAGAATTTTAGAGGTTTCCAAATCCGATCAGCGCTATGTGGACATAAAGGAAAATTTACAACAAGGTAAATTGCAACAGAAATTTGAATGGACATAAAGGAAAATTTACAACAAGGTAAATTGCAACAGAAATTTGAAGGTTATGAGCTAAAACAGGATTCAATTCTCATGTATAGGCGTAGAGTTTATGTGCCAAATGTTCGGGAGTTGAAATTTTTTTTGTTTTCATAGATGCATAAACTTCCTTATGTTGGTCACCTAGGCTACTAGAAGACAATTCGAGCAGTCAAAAAGTAATACTATTGGTCAGGCATGAAAAAGGAGGTTGTTGATTTTATTTCCGGATGCCTTGAATGTAAAAAGGTCAAGGTTGAGCACAAACACCCAGCTAGTTTGCTACATCATTTTCCCATTCCTGAGTGGAAATGGGAATTTTTAACCATGGATTTCATTACTAAGCTTCCTAGAACTACTAAGTAACATGATTCTATTATGGTAGTGATGGACAAGCTTACTAAAGCTGCCCATTTTATTTCAGTAAAGTCAACTCACAAGGCAACCAACATTGTTTATATATACATGAGAGAAATTTCTAGGCTACATGGTGTACCTAAGACAATTGTTTCTGACAAAGATCCCAAGTTCACATCAAATTTTTGGAAGGGATTATTCAAAGGATTTAGGAAAAATGTGAACTTTAGCACAACATATCACCATGAGTCGGATGGACAAACATAGAGGCTAAATCAAGTGACTGAAGATATGCTCATGATGTATGTGATGGATAAACCATCAAAATGGGAAGACTACCTACACTTGGTAGAGTTTACTTACAACAATGGGTATCAAACATCTTTAAATATGAGCCCATTTGAGGCACTTTATGGTAGAAAGTGCAACACACTAGTGAGTTG
>CBVK0101058686.1:0-11407 GCA_900067695.1 Picea abies
ATTGGCAATCTATTATTGAGGAAGTTTTGTTGGGTTTTCTCCCCCATGAGTGTTTCCCATGATAAAATGTTGTGTACCTTGTGATTGTGTTTCTTTCAGTGATCCTCTTTATGATGGTGTTTTAGAAATGCATTGAATGCTCATGTAATTTGGAAATAACCTAATAACAGCATTAAAACTTAACAGTTACACACCTATAACAACACTCTTTCACTATCCAAAGTCTACCCTTGAGGGTTGTCCAAAATCACTCCAGAGGTCAATTGTTACAACCCACTAGTCCCATTGTCCTTGACCTCTAGAACAGCCCTTAGATTATACTTAAGATGTTGCCTTAGCTCCTGTGCACAAGCAAACCTTCTTCCCTACTATACTTGTTGTGGTAGGTTGTATCCCTTTCCTAGTTGTCCAAACTCACCCAGCATCCAATCCTTGACAAGTCGAGCTCCTTGGAAGCCCTAAACACCTTCAGTGTTGCCTCCAAAGTTGGTTTCTAACAGGTCGAGCCCTCTAGGCTTAACGGTTGACCTTTCATAGGCAATCGAGCCTCCTAGCTTCCTGTGATTACCTATCTTGGTCTACGAAAGCCCTCCTTTGTTGTGGCTAGGGTCTCTTGGCCTGCAAAAGTCCTCCTACAACCTTCCAAAGCATGGTCGAGTCCTTTGTCGAGTTGTCACTGCCTTCTGCTATCCTATGGAAACCTCCACTTGTTGGGTCTAACCCCTTTTCAACACTGTGGCAGCCTCCCTATAGCAGATCAAACCTTTCCTAAGCTACAGCCTGACTTCCTTGGCTACCAGTTGCCCCTCTAGGTCTCAAAAGAACTGCTCCAATCTTACTCGACCCTTCTCCTTGGCACCTACCCAAAACAAGACAAACACAGCAGAACTGAGGCAAATCAGCCTCTCTCCATGGTTGCACTGAGGTCACCACACTTGGATTGAAATTTCCAAGCTCTCCCACACTCATCACTCCACACAATGATGTCACAATGGCATCATTCTTATTTATACAAGTCTTAGGGGTCAACAAGGAAGCCCCTCCATAAGTCAACATCAAGTTAGACCTTCTAAGTGAGTGTGAAGCCCCAACACAAACCCAAGAGGCCCATCACCAAGCCCCTAAGCCCCCAGCTCAAAATACAAAGGGGTTTTCACCAAATGAAAGGGCTAATTTGGTGCCAACAAAGATTCTCACATGCCTAACACCTAGGCCATGTGAGAATACATGCTCGAAGCTACAAGACATCAACACTCCCTCTTAGCAAAGGAGGTATTCTCACTCACTCCAATATCTCCTAGAAGTAAGTATGTCTCCCATATTGAAAGTAGCTTTGTCTCCCGCACTAGATTCGCTACCACAACTGCTCTTCAATCCACCTGACTAGCTGCTCCCTCTCACCAAAGCAAAAAATTGTCCTCTGGCATGGTCCCTTCTTGGAACACGCCCTGCTCCTAGAAGCCTCATACTTCCAAGCATCTTGCTTGGCCATCTCAACCCATGACAACATCTTGACAGTCTTGGAAGATGTCTCTCTCCCATCTGAAACTGAGCCTGTTGAATCCCTCTGAAGTCGAGCTCCCTCTAAATCCACTGACTCCCTCTAAGGTCAGGCTGCCTCTGAGTCTGCTCAACCTTCGAAGCTACTTGCTCCATGCCCACTGTCACTCTGCTACTACTGGTCATGGCTCATATATGCTAGCCCTTCTGCCTATACATGTTGCTCTCTCTAACTCCAAGACCATTGTTATGTCTGAGCTAGATACATGTCCATCCCAAAACAAAAATTGCATAGCCCTTCTCCTCAATCACTAAGTCTGAGAACGCACTCCTGACACCCATAGCACATTTTCCACTCGCAACACATCCCCTGACTTCATCTGTAATACCATTGTTCC
Organism: Picea abies; assembly: GCA_900067695.1. Classification (NCBI taxonomy): domain Eukaryota; kingdom Viridiplantae; phylum Streptophyta; class Pinopsida; order Pinales; family Pinaceae; genus Picea; species Picea abies. Next base: position 1,899 of record CBVK0101058686.1, read on the forward strand.
AGATCCTTGTACTACATGCCTGGTCCTCATACCAAGCTCCATGTACATACTTGAGTCAGACACTGTGAAGCTCTCGAGCAAATCCTATGCCCTTGTAATGTGTCAATGGCTCCCACTGTATCAGAACCATGCAATCCTCCAAAGAAAGCATCCTTCTTACCTAAGTCACGATCATACAATGAACTTTTGCCCAAGTCCATCATCCAAGTCACAAAACTCTTTGTGTCTACGCATACGATGCAACTGAACTTGTATCCTCTCTTTGAACAGTCCCAAGCTACGGATGGACACTCGGTCTAGTCCACTCTAGACCTTCGCAACTCAAATACCTCATACATTGTCACACCTCGACAATGTACAACTCTTCGGCCTGATGAAAACTCTATCTCGTCAAACTGCCATCCACACAAAGCTATCTCGTTTGTGCTAAAGAACCTAAGTTGCACGCATCGCAACTCAATATGACAAGCCACTTGAAGTCCATCCTCGGAGTTGGCAACCCACCACACAACAAACTGCTGTGAACCGAGCTCTTCGCCAATCCACCAAAACTCCCAACCTGCTAGACCACCAAGTTGCAATAGTCCACAACTCCTTGTCTGGACGATCTGCTCCATGTCTCAAACCAAAGACCATCTAGATTGTTGATACCTGCAACAGTCACTATAGCTCCCTCTCAGAGCTAACTCCTCAACGCTACTACAGCTCTCTCTCAAAGCTATCACCTATGTAAATATCTCAAATCCAATTGCCCTTCTCAAAACCTAAAGCTCTGATACCATGGTAAATTTCGTAGTGCACCCAGACATTGTGCACACGCACCTCAGGTCCGGTCTATCTTCTCAACAAAATACACAAATTAACACAATTTGAATTGTAAACATAAACACACTGAGATGCCTAACACCTTAGCACAGCAGAAGATAAAACTAGCAATTAGATCATGCACGGGTACACAAGAATTTAATGCCCAAATCTCATGTTCTTAAACCATAACCAATGGGCTCCCATACCAAGGACAATGGCCCAATTTTACATAAAGTAAAATACCAAAAATCACTTACAAGACACTACTGAAACCCTCCTTAGTTTTCATGTCAATGTTGTTGTCTTGAGGCTGAGGGTTAGGGCATTTCTTGCCCCCTCAAACCCTCCACTGCCTCTGCAACTCCTTGCTCAAGATTGGATGAGTCCTTCCAACCCTTCTTTGTTGTCCAAAATCTGTCCTCAAACATTGTCCAAATTATGGTGTACATGTCCTCAAGGTCTGTTGTTGTCCTGATTGTTACAGCCCTAAGGGAAGCCCCCAGCACTGTTGCTAAGGTGGTTGTAACAACCCCCAATAGTGCCCAATAGTGCCCAAAAGTGCCCAAAACTATTCCAACACTTGTTGCAACCTTTTCTCCTTGCCCAACACACTTGTAGTTGACCTTTGAGCCTCTAGAACACCCCCCTAGCACCTTGTTGTCCACCTATAGTAGCCTCCTTCCTTTGTTTCCATCCTCCCACAGTTTTGTAGCTACCTACCCTAGGCCTGCGTCAACCCTAAACACCTTCAACAGGCAAGTCGCACCCCTATACCAACCTGCAGCTGCCTCCTACAGCCTCCTCAAGCTGTGGCTAACCTCTCCTTGTTGTAACAACCCTCCTGCAAGTTGCGACTAAGCTTTTCCTAGCAGGTCGAGCCTCTCATAGGCCTCGACCTTCTCTCCCAAGCTACCCAGACCACTCCCACAGACCTATAGCAGCTCACCTTTGTTGGTTGAGTCTCCTGTTGCCCTACTCGAGGCTCGGCATGCTCTCCCATGCTACCCAGACCACTCCCACAGACCTATAGCAGCTCACCTTTCTTGGTTGAGTCTCGTGTTTCCATACTCGGCCCTCCTTACCTGCCAAGACAAAAGAGAACAGCAGAACTGAGGTCAAACAACCTCTCTCCATGGTTGGCTGAGGTCACCAAGACCTCTCTCCCAAGTTGGTTGAGGTCATCACACTTATCACTCCACACAAGAATGTCACAATGACATTATCCTTATTTATACAAGTTTAGGGGTTGACTTAAGAAGCCCCTCCACAAAGTCAACATCAAATTAGGCACACATGTGAGTGTGAAACCCCAACACAAGCCCACAAATCCCTTCTTCAAATTCATGAAGCCTCAGCTTCATTTCAAGGGTGTTTTCATTGATACGAAGGTGTAATCTGGTGCCAACCAAGATTCCCACATGCTTGACACCGTGGTCATGTGAGAATACATGCCTAAAGCTACAAGACATCAACAGTTGAAGGTTTGAGTAGGGCTTATTTAAAGGGTCAAAGTTGGTGGGTCTTTGTCTTTTAACTATTTATTATTCATTGATGATGTTTTTTTGCTCATAAGGGAAGCAAGAAAGTTGTAGGAAATATTGGATACATGCAACGTTACCACTAGTATGAAGCCTAATGTGTGAAAAATTACTAGTTTTAATGGGCTAGAGCAAGAGACATAAAGAAGGTTGATAAAGATTTTCCCCTTTAAACCTTTGGATTTCTAGGAAGGTTTTAAGTATTTGGTATTTCCACTGAAGCCAAATGGATATAAGAAGAGACACTAGGGCTAGTTGCTAGAGAAAATTGAGGACGTGATAAATAACTAGTGCAATAGGTGGTTGTCTATCAATGGGAAGCTAACTTTAGTAAAAGTGTGTTCTTGAAGCAATTCATGTGTTTTGGCACTCATTGGCCCATATACCAAAAGGTATCTCAAAAAAAATTAGGATGTTGTGCTTTAGATTTCTATGGTCGAGACAAAAGGAGAATGAGGAAATCCCATTAGTTAAGTCACATTATATAGCAAAGCTAAAAGAGGATGGTTGTCGGGGGCTAAAGAATATCTATCTTTTTGGCACTTCATTTGCAGCTAAAAGCTTATGGAGGGTTTCACTAAAGAAGGTTTGTGGAGGAAGATTATAGATCAAAGGTAGATGAGAACAAGGATTTTCAAGGAATGGATTACAAACCCAAGGAAAAATACAAAAAAAATATCTCAAATCAAAGAAAGACATTTTCTAGCCTTTCAAGTGATTGGTCACTTTTTGGCATGGAAAGTGGGTAATGGCAAGCAAGGTTAGAATTGGTCATGATTCCATCTTAGATTTTGGAGAAAGAATAGGTTTTCTAGATGATATGATTGTCTCTTTGCAGGATAGAAGTTTTTATACTTTCAATCAAGTGGGGGACCCTGACTCCATAGATCCATGGTCTCAAGGATGGAAGCATGCAAAAGAGATTAGACAGATCTATGGAAGGCATACACAAAAATTTCAAAGGTGGGTCATATTAGGTTAATTGATGAAAATGACTGCCTTGCTTGGGCATATAACAAGATTGGAAGTGAATTTTTTGCTCAATTTAGATACAAAGCTATGTTTGTATCTGATCCTCAAGGACCTGTTTGGTGGTGGACGCAGATTTGAAAATTGCAAGCTCCAAAAGAGACTCGAATATATTTGTGATTAGCACTAAGGAACAAGGCATTGACTTGAGAAGTAATGCACAGGAAGAGTAGATAGGGTCCTAGGATTTGCTTGTAGTGCAAGTTGAAGGAAGAAAACATTTCACTTTTTAATCAAATGCCCTTATGCCCATCATGTTTGGAAAGAAGTAAGACAAAACGCTGGTACTCCAAATGTATGGAATGTTGATTCAATAGAGGATTGTTTAAGACAATTGTAAGAGCTCAGGGCTTTGCATTGTCTTATCTGTTGGGAATCTGGTTGGTTGGAAACTCTTCAATTTTTGAAGATAAATATATTCCCATGTTTAAAGTAATGTCCCCAGTGAGAGTAACGATTCTAAATGTCAAAGTGTCTATCAATCAAAGGGTTCATCGCCAAGTAGGAGAATAGTCAATGGATAAGTCACATCCTTGGGGCTTCTTCCACAGGACCAGGCATAGTCATCTTGAGTTTAGTAGCATGGGATGGGTTTTGTTTCTCTCGGATTCAAAGCAGGGCCTGGGCCAGGGTCCAACAATTCTGCTGGGTTACAAGCTTTGAGGTTTCTTTCAAAGTGTCCACTGGATAGGAATGTTCAACACATTCAGATTTGTGGTGACTCTTCCCTTGTCATTAATTTGATGAATGGTTCTGCTGAACTTCATAATGTTCAGCTCAGGCCAGTTGGAGATTCATTGCTGGAGGTGGTTGTCTCATTTGATTCAGGGAATTGGAGCAGGAAGCACATGAAGTGTCTAAAGAAGGGCAGAAGCTGTCAGAGGGCACTATGGTTATGGAAGAAGATAGAGATGGAGCTACTATCTCTACTCTGTCTTCAAACTGAAGCTTATTTATTTCTCTTTGTTGTTGCTATATTAAGATAGAGATGAAGCTACTATCTCTACTGTCTTCAAACAATTTATTTCTCTTTGTTGTTGCTATCTTAGTTTTGTTGCGGTCTTTTGATATTAGGGTGTTGATTTAATGGATAGAGTTGTGGACAGTTCTTTTTAGCATTTATTTTAACTCATTACGGGAAGTATTTAGCGTTTTTTTTTGTCGTAGGGCTCTGTAATGGGTTGTAACAGGATCTGTATGCTGATATCTAACTGTTGATAGAATAACTGGGGGTCTTTTTCTTTGTCGACTGAAGGGTTCTGGTTTTTCAAGAACCTGATTGTGGAGCTTTCAATAGTGCTATGGTAGCTAAAGAGTGTAATTTCCACCATTTTTACTTGAATAGAAATTGTGATTTTTTTCTTGGAGAAAAAGCAATGTAGAGTACAGATTTCTTATCCATTACTTATGTTGCCCATGATACTTGTGTTTTATGCATTACTCTTACAAAAGTCGTTACATTTTTGGTCTAAAATTTTTCTTGCAGTAATAAATTTATTAGTAATATCCTCTAAATAGCATCCTGCTCTTAGTTTTTTTACGAGGTTACATTGTCCGGGAAAACCCCCAAGTACTTCCCCTCATTTTGAGGATGGTATCCAGAGTAAAACCTGGAATCTTTAGGGCACAAGGCCAGTAAACAACAGGGCTAGAGGCCATTACAACAATATACTCGTTAAGAGCTCAACATGTCACTTGCAGAAATTAAACCTGGATGGGGAGGATAACAATTCCTCTCAACCACCCAAGCTAAACCCAATTAACAGCATCTTGCTCTTAGTTATTTTCAGAATCTAGTGTAATTAAGAATGTGAAATTATCATAGATTTTCAAATTGAATAATTTAGAACCTCAAGATAGAATAATACAGCCAAACAGTTTCAATATATTAAATACTAAAGGTAAACATACAATAAATGATAAATCAATTTGCAGTTAATATACACTGGTTAATTCTTCTACATCATTATAAATATGTATATGCTGTATAATACTATTCCACAAAAAGATAGAAGATTGGTCCTTTTCTTCATCATCTGGATCATAACTGTCAAGGCAAACACATTTGCAACGGGGATTATTTTTCAACTTGTATTCACTATCATCTATCAAGAGTGTGTTCTTCGGTCCATATTGTGGGTAAGTTTCCCAAACCTTACTGAGGTCCTTCAAAAGGGCTGGCTTAGTCTGTCCTTGTAAATTAGTAACATGACCTTCCATTGAACACCAACTTTGATCCCATATAAAAAGCAATTTATCCATCCTATTTTGCCCAATAGACTTTCTGAGAATAGGCTTGATGTTATTCATTTGAAAACACGACCATATACCAATTTCAAATGACTCTAGGCATTTATCTATAAAAGTTGATAGTCCGGGCCTGAAGTATATCTTTTTATATTTCAAGTACATGGATGGTTTCTTAGTAATATTGATTGCTTGCTCTCGTGGGTAAGCTCTAACCAAAACCCCATTCAGATCAAAAATTATCAATTGTTTGAGACTCTGTCGGCGACTGAAATCCTCTGAAACAGAAAAAAGAAATTACAATCAAACATTTGAAGTCTTTGAGTATGCAAGTTCATAGAACCATATGGTAAATGTATGGAAGTTAAAAATATGTACACCATGCATACAAGATGATGAATTTTTTAATGTGCATTATTAGCATGCAAGAAAAACCAACAAAGTAAACCATTAGAATCCCGAGGACAAAAACAGTTCTCACAGCAAAAATTACAATCTCAGCTAAATTCTGGAAAATCTTCCTACTTACAAATCTGTTGTACCCTGCTGACATCACAGTCATACCTGTATGATGTCACGTTGTACGACTGTGTCAACCCTGCAGCTTGCGCATGCGACTGTATGGCCCTCACACATGTGAACTGCACTGTACTACCTGCAATTAATGCATTGTACGACCTAAAATTTTCCACACGTGCGGCTTCTCCTCCTCTCTCTCACACGTGCGGCTTGGTCTCCTTGGCTAAAAGATGAGAAAAGAAAGACCAGATTTGCCAAAGTGAAGATCCTCCTTGCTGAAATTTTCCTCCTCGATCCACTTTGGCAAAAGTGCTCACTCACTCATGCCAAACACATGATGACAAAATGAGATGTGTGGTGCCTCTCACATTGCCTCTCCTTTTATAGAGTCTAAAAATGAGCTTAGAAGCCCCTAACTAAACTCAACATTAAATTAGAATTGTTTATGTGAGCGTGTAGGTTTTCACAGCTTGTCATATTGCTTATTGAAATTTCTGGATATAAACTGTGTCAAGAGTTTTTGAAATGTCCAACGTTTCGAGTGGACACTCCACCCATCGTCAGGGACAAAAGAAACTAAAGATATTTGAAATGAATGCTGATGGGAAGTTTATAACAGAGATTTGGTGAGAGCGAGCCGTTGAGAAGGGGTAAATTAAAGGATTAAATTAATAAAATTGTCGTTATAATAACATTAAATAATTGTTTAAAGGAGGGAGGATGAAAATTTTTAAAAGCAAAATCATGAAAAAGGGGGGGGATAGAAGAAACTGAACGTTATGAAAAATTATTAAATAGATGGGAAGCATAAAAGAATGTGAACGTTATGAAATTTATTAGATGAAATATTAGAATAAGATATAGGAAGAAATTAAAAAGAATAAATCCAAATATGAAAGTAATAAATTAATAAGATAGTTGTTCTTACTACCATTAATATGTTTAGAAGTTGGGGGACCAAAATTTGAGAGAAATCAAGAAGGCGAGGGGGGGGGACGAAGAAATTGAAAATTAAGGAAAATTATTATGTAAAGGGAAGCATAAAAGAATGTGAACCTTATGAAAAATATTAAGATATAGATAAAAAATTAAAAGAATAAATCAAAAAATAAAGGAGTAAAAAATTTTATTATTAGAAGAGCATCATAAAAAGAAGTTAGGATGAAAGAGAGGGTAAAGATTAGAAAAACCCACTGGGAGTTTGATTGAAAATTTTAAATGGGAAAAAGGATTAAAAGGAGAGCTAGGAAAAAAAGAGGTAAAGGGGGAGGAAGGCCCAACCAGGGAAAGAAATTGAAATTGAATTAGCTTTGACAGCTTAGGCATTGAATAATTAGCTTCCGGGATTGGCTGAGTTTGTAGCCGTCATCTCGATTAAAGTTATTGGGATGTTTCTCAATTTCTAAAGCTTCTCGAATGAGATGGGATTATTTTCATCCTCCCTCCATTAAACAATTATTTAATGTTATTATAATGGCTATTTTATTAATTTAATCCTTTAATCAACCCCTTCTCAACGGCTCACTCTCACCAAATCTATGTTATAAACTTCCCATCAGCACCCATTTTGAATATCTTTAGTTGCTTTTGTCCCTGACGATGGCTGGAGTGTCCACTTGAAACGTTGGATGTTTCGAAAACTCTTGACACAGTTTATATCCAGAAATTTCAATAAGCAATATGACAAGCGGTGAAAACCTACACGCTCACATTCTAAACCTCTATGGAGAGGATTGTCTCAAAGAGACACGGATTTTTGAAAATCTCAAAGTTAAACTACTGAAACAAGTTGTTGATCTCGCATTTCTGAAGCAATGTTGTGATTCTCTTATCCTTCCCTCCTTCATGCAAATTCGTCAATCTTGTTGCAGACTGGATCTCAAGCGTATCTTCACAAGGGCCAGCAATGCCATTTCGCGTGCTGAAATCCACCACACCAGGTCTGATCTCAACCGATTATCATGTAAGGCCTTCAATCTACATCTTAAACTATCTTCCATTATTTCTTTTGATATTTGGTCTAACGTAGACCAAAGATCCTATAGTACAACGATTAAAGTTTTTGAATCAACCTCTGAAAATCAAATTTGTAAATTTGACAATCTGGTTTCTAAACAGTTGCACCCCTTTCCCCAACGTTCTCCACCGCTAATCTTAAACCCTCCTGCCATTTTGAATGTGATTTCGTCTTCCTCCGCCCCCACCTTTCCTATCTCCGCTCCTTTCCATTGCGAGAGCCTCCTCGCCATTCATATTCTGCGAGCCTGAGGCGTCCACCACTATCGATGCCTCTTCTTCTCATTCCGAGGAGATGTTGGACATTCTACCTTCTTCATTCCACACCCCGTTCCCCGGCTCCCCATTATCTCTATCCGTTGACGCTCCTCACACCAATTTAGGTCCTAAGCTCACCACCAAGTCGGTTTCCTCTACGCCCCCTGCATCCACATTGCCATCCTTGCATCTTCAACCGTTGCTCGCCCAATCCCAAGAGGAAACATACCCCCTACTAACTCTTACTCCCACCGCCGACCTAATCCCTACTCGTGCCTCCTCCTCGTTCGTCTCTTCCTCGCCTTCACCTGCAAAATTCTCCGCCCCATCTCCCCCTCCCCCTGACTTTTCACAGCTTTTGGTAATGAATCCACCTGTCACATCCACGGGAAACCCTAACCATAATCGGCCTCTTTCTACGTCAGATGCTTCTTACCCTATTCCCCTTTCCAATCCACTTGATTCTATCGAATTCATTAAACCCTTGCCTTTTACCAATACCACCCAACCCCTGTCAAATAATATTAATGAATCTAATCTCTCCAATCATAGGTTCGGCACCACTTTGACCTCCAGTTCTAATATTTGGAGTACCTCTTTAAACAATAATAATATTATTATTAATCCCAAAACAAAAGAGGACTCCTTAAATTCCTCAATTCATCCCTCAAATAATTTCTCCTTTAATTTTCCTTCCACGGTCATAAACTTATCATCGGTAGACCTTGACCCTCCTCTCCAACTTTTGGAAAAAGGTTTCAATTTTTCCCTCGTTCCCCATCGAATCCCTATTGAGAGGATATCATCAGCTCCATTGAATCCATCACTCATCACCTTCCCACTCATGAAGCTGAGGAAATGAGGCAAGAGTGTGGAAGAATCCTTCGCCGATCCAAACTTCCCAAGTGAAACCTTACCAAAGAAGAAATTAAGGCCATTCATCCCCTTAATGACAACCCTAATATCATTATCCTAAAAGCGGATAAAAGAAATGCCACAGTTGTTATGAATACTAGAGACTACGAATCCAAATTCCTTGACCTCCTTTCTTCTCCCTCCTACAAACCTCTCAGCAAAAACCCGTTGAACAACATT
>CBVK0101058691.1:0-20053 GCA_900067695.1 Picea abies
TACACACCAAAATTGCACACCTAGGTATCTCACCCTAAGTGTCGCAAAGTGACATATGCACCTTGGTAAGTGTTGTATGCACCTTGGTTAGTGTCATATGCACCTTCCCAATTGTTGCATTCACTTTGTTAGGTGTCACCACCCCTTGAAACCATGAAACATTTGTCCATGACCCCTAAGTCGTATTAGAGGAAGAAACCCATCATTTCAAGGTCAAAACACACCTTTTTCTTGGAAAAATCGACCTTGTTTTAACATCTTAGAAGGGTGTCGCCCCCCTAGTCATGTTTACAGAGCATTGGTGCTCCCCCTGTCTTGTTAAGGGAGCACCATGGCACTCTGTCTCTCACTCTAGGGAGCGCCATTCTTGTTGAGGGAAAATGGGGATCATCCACCTTATTCTATGGGCCAACTCTCTCAAGATGGGGTTGGTTATGTTCGACCCCCATGCTATGGCTTCACCTTAGGATCGTATCCAAACCTCAAGGAGCCATATCCTCAATCATATCCTTCATTTTCTCATGGTGGTTGTGCCTCTCAAGCCTATATATTGAAGGTATTTCCAAGGAGAAAGGGGATCAAGATTTGAGCATATCAAACATCTGGTCTAGTAGGGAAGTAATCAGTCATAGTATCATCAATTTGATCTTGGTAGATTCGTGCAAGGGGTTGGATGAGGAGAGTTTGGAGAGGTTGCTTCTACATCGATCATGGTCATAAGTATTCTCTTTGGGTTCTCATTTGAATATACTTGGCATATTTCTTCAAGTTTGTGTATTCGTGCATGTGTTTGTGTATTGTTGTTCCATTCTTTGTAGATGAATTTGTTTTTCCTAATCAACTAGAGTAGGAGATAGTCGTTTATATTTGCTACCTATTGCAGGTACCAATTTGTGCCCCAGGGAGTTTGAAGATCAAGCTCACAGATTGGAAGCAGCAAGGACAAACTTCAAAACAAGGTACATCATGCCCTTTCTCCCTCTCTCTTTCTAATAGGTCAAACTGAGTTCAAAAGGATGTTAGTGTCCACTTGTAGCATTTTTGTCTTGGTATAGGGGTCTGGTAATCCAAGGGAGGTTTCATATGTCTGCAGAGGAAACATTTCGTAACACCAACAGCTCTTTATTCTCCTTCTTTCATCCATTTTTGAGATTGGAGACCTATGGACACCATTATTTGGCAATTGCACTATTCTAGTGAGCTACTAATCTTATTCAACCAAAAATGGGGTGAGTGTTGAAGACATAGACAACCCAAACCTTGACCTATTGTTGTACACAATGAATTGAAAGAGGTTCTTCATCCATACATAATGAATTGTTGCTCCCCAATATCGTACATAGTAAGGGATCTACCATGTGAGGTTGTATGCACTGATTGGAGAGCTATTGGTGGATGTACATGGGTTGTTCAAGCCATACGCCAGCTAGTTGGTTGTTTCCATTCTTCTAGAGGTCGTATGACTATTTATTGGCTTACCTCGAGCTCTTTTAAGCGGTTGCTAGTTTGAGAAATGTGTCATGCATTGATAATTTAACTGATATCATTCTCAATTGTTCCTTTCTCCCCTATGTAGGTTGTGTGAAGTATAATTTGTTCGATTCATATCTGTTTGATTCCTCGTACCACCAATATCCTTCTTTTTTGGATGAATTTCTCAATTTTGATTATTTCTTCATAACTTCCCCAACTAATTGAAACTATAGGAGACACCTTCCCCGATGACCCATACGCCTAGATGCATGACCCTATTAGCTCAAAAATAGAGGAGAACCACATAATGCTTCAACAGTGACTTCCCAACCCAAGCACTCCTCTTTACCCAAGCGTTCATCCCAATATGAATTATTCCACTTTCCCAAGTGCCCATCCCAATATAAATTATTCCACTTTCCCAAGTTCTCAACCCGAACTTAAAGATAAGAAGGAGACAACCTAAGCATGTAGTAGGTTGTCTTATTCCCACATCCCCATGCATCCCTTTCACAAAAAATAATTAGTGGCCATATCACAAGTTTTTTAAGTAGCAGCTATTTTTCCTATGCTTTACATGATTATTATCTCTTATGGGTTGCATTGAATGGAGTTTAAAATGTATTGGAATTGAATATAGCATTGATGAGCATTGCCTTGTATGGGAAAAGTGGTGTGGAAGCTTGAGTGAATAGAGAAAATGTAGTTTTGGTTGAGTTGAGTTTGTTGCATCTAAACATTACATAAAAGAGCAACCTAAGCATACACTATCAGTAGAAATTTACAACATAGTCTTCATCTCTCATTGAAAGCGTTTGTAGGAATTGGAGGTGATTATATTTTACTAGGGAATCCATGTTGGTGAAACAGACAAGTTATAAGCCTATCGTTTACAAACTAGCAACCAACAACACGATCCACCAAAAAGCATCCACTAGGCAATTGATTTTGGGAGATGACTCTCCTCCCAACCAACCCCTCAGTGTATCACTAAAAACCCCAGAGCCCGTAATCAATAAAACTATGCCAACTTACCTACCATCTCTTTAACATGGAGCCTTGCTATCCCGGATATCTAGGGATAACTAGGAGATCATGTCTCGAGGCCCACATGGTCCTAGACATGGAGTACCAAGAGCAGGAGGGACTTGAGCATGGCCCTGGAGGGCCCATCTTTCTTCTTCTCAGCGCCTTGACTCAAGCTACCTAAACCCTTCCTACAAACTGTGCAATAACAAGCCCAAACACCAAAAAGTAAAATCCTTAAAGAAACGTTGATCCTCACAACCTCCTCAACATCAATTAAATAAGCATTCTTCCATTGTATCCATGCAAAAATCTCCATGTATAGACGCCACTTGTTTTCCAAAAAATTATTCTTTATCTTTTCTTAATAATGCAGCTTTAGTTAGCTCTACTTTATTTCCACTTTATTTGCAACTTTAATTAGTTTTTCCTTTAAATTCCACTTTATTTAATTTTAGTTATTCTTTTATTTTTACTTTATATTAGTTTTTATTATTATTATTATTATTTATTTTTCATCACCAAGTGCAAGACTAATTCAGATACATATAATACGGGGCATTACAGATTTGGTGAGTGGTTATTGGATAACTTGTTTGATGGTTTGAAGAGCAACACTTAAAAGAAAGGTGGTGGAGGGTCCATCTGTTACAAGAATTCAATGCATAGAATCCTACGTAACAATGAAGTGCAAGAGGCACCTGATCAATGTGAACACGACAAGTGGTAGAGTACAAGCTATAGACGCAACTCTCACCAGTGACATAGCTAGGTGCGCTTGGAACTCTTTCACAACACAAGTTCAAGGCAGCAATCCATAAGTCACCTTGTCTTTCTTAGTAGCATATTTGAAATCCTGCCTTAGCTAATAGCTAGTCCAGATTTTTCACTAAGTATGCTAGTAGGAAGATCCTTAATGTAAATGGATATGTAGTCTAACCTAATGGCCAAAACAATTGACATGCACTGATCAGCTTATACAGTCTAATTTTGTAATGCTCTCTTTTTATAAGTAAACGGAAAAGTGCTTCAGTGAAAAGTATAAACAAACAAGAAAAGATGCCAAGGACAAATTAAAAAAAGAACCCTACCACCTCACAATTGAAAATTTTTGCCTGGAATTTCAAAAATCTACATATATGACATCTAAATATTATCATCCTTCTAGATGTCTTATGGATATTATATCCAGTCGATATATTTAGACTGTGGTTCAATATACAATCTTCTTTGATTTCAGAAGTTTACAAATATAAGACATCTAAGGTTTACCCTCCCACTAAACGTCTTGTGAATATGATCTACTGTTCAATATATGTAAACTGTGACCCAATAGACAATAGCATTTCCCACATTGATGTCACAATCAAAGGCCCCACTAAATGTCTTTTGACTATGATACACAGGTCTATACTTGTTACACTAAAATGGGACTCAATATCATTTCTCACCCCAATTTCCCAATCAACGCAAAATCTTTACACTAGATCTCCAGGGACTTCAAATGCCATGCTAAATCAAAAACTAAAAACTAAACCTGTTTCTTGGCTCTGAATGCAAATTTGAGAACTTGGATGGCCTTGTTATAATGCATGCCTCTTTATGAAGTTAGGTAGCATTGCCAATAATCCCCAAAAGGACACTACCATCCTTAGAACGATGGTAATGGTTTGCAACTTTGCATCCCATACCTCACGATAGGTTTGGAGATGAGCTTGATTGCACAGTAGTGGTCACGACAAACTCAAGGCTTCTTAACAACTTGAATAGCCATTCCACAGGATGCGTTTAACAGCCCAAATGCAATTGCCAGCTTCTCACTATGGTGGTAAAGAATTTGTTCCCCCTCCTCTCACATCATTCAATACAACCCTAGCATGTGGAACATACCCTGAAACATTCATCTCCCGAGACAATCTGTCCAACATTCTGTAAATTTCTTGCATTTGTGGGTGTGAATTATCTCCTACAATGAAATAATGCACTCGTTTATTGACCTCAATCCAACTGCATCCAGGCATCTTTTTTACCCCTCTCTCTTCCATCATTTTCCTTACCTTTTCTCTGTCATCCCATCGGCCAGCTGCAGCATAAATATTTGAGAGGAGCACATAAGGTGAAGGATTTTTGGGGTCCAACTCAATAGCACGTTGTGCTGCACATTTTCCTAGTTCTATGTTGTGATGTATTCTACAGGCACCAAGCAAACAACTCCATAAAACAGCATCAGGTTCTATTGGCATTTTGCTGATAAAGGCTCGTGCTTCATCCAGATGCCCAGCACGGCTGAGAAGGTCAACAATGCATATATAGTGTTCGATTGCAGGTGTAATGCGATAGTATTCTTTCATGGAATTGAAATGTTGATAGCCCTCATCGACTAGACCTGCATGGCTGCATGCAGACAAAACATTAAGGAAGGTGACATGGTCTGGGTTAATGCCAGACTGCTTCATTTCTTCAAAGAGTTTGAGAGACTCCTTGCCACAACCATGCATGGCATGTGCTGCAAGCATTGTATTCCATGAGACTACATCTAGATTATCCATTTTGTCAAACAGCTCACGTGCATTTTGTATGTTACCACATTTTGCATACATGTCTATCAAGGAAGTCAACACCATGACTTCAGAAAGAAACCCACTTCTAACTATTCTTCCGTGGATTTCCATACCTTGTTCCAAAGCTGCCAAGTTGGCACACACGGGAAGAATACTGGCAAAGGTTTTTGAGTCCGGGTTCACACCTTCCAATTGCATTTGTTTAAAAAGCAGTAGGGCCTCCTCGCCACGCCCATTTTTTGCAAATCCTGTAATTATTGAATTCCAAGAGACAATGTTTCGTTGAGGCATTTCCTTAAAGAGTTTCATGGCTTCATAAACAAGCCCATTCTGTGCATATCCAGTAATCATAGCATTGCATGAGAACAGGTCTCTATGATGCATTTTGTTAAATAATTCACAAGCCTCCTCTATGTTCCCACATTGTGCATACATGTCTACAAGGGCAGTCATCACAAAGACATCGCTCTGGAATCCACTTGCAATTATTTTTGCATGGATTTCCATGCCCTGTTCTAAAGCCGACAAGTTGGCACATGCTGGGAGAATACTGGCAAAGGTTTTTGAACCTGGCCTCTCACCTACCAACTGCATTTGCTGCAAAAGCTTCAGGGCTTCCTCAGCGCATCCATTCTGTGCAAATCCTGCAATCATTGCATTCCACGAGACAACATTCTTCTGAGGCATTTCATTAAAAAGTTCCAGAGCTTTATCAACAAACCCATTCTGCACATAAGCTGTAATCATCGCTGTCCAAGCCACGACATCTCTCTGAGGCATTTCCTTGAAGAGCTTCAGGGCCTCATCGAAAAGCCCATTCTGTGCACATCCCGAAATCATAGCTGTCCAGGAGACTACATTTCGTTGACGCATTTTGTCAAACACTTCGCTTGCCTTCTGCATGCTCCCACATTTTGCATACATGTCTATGAGAGAATTTCCCACAAAGATATTACACTGAAATCCAGTCCTTCTTATTTTTTCATGGATCTCCATACCCTTTTCTAGAGATGGCAGGTGGCTACACGCTGAAATAACACCGGCAAATGTGAAGTGATTGGGTTGGAGACCTGTTAGTTGCATTTGGTAAAAGAGTGTTAATGCTTCCTCAGGAAATCCCTGCCTTGTGTAAGCTGCAATCATGACAGTCCATGAGAAGACATCCCTATCGGTCATCTGGTCGAAAACTCTGCGAGCGTCCACCACAGTCCCGCACTGAGCGTACATGTTAAGAAGTGTATTTCCTAAGAATTTACCCCCGCTAAATCTTCTCTCGTTCATGTGGAAATGAACCCGTTTGCCCTCTAGGAAGGCTTTCTTCTGAATGCATACCTGCAAGAGACAAACATATGTGGAAGAATCTAAAGGTGATTTCTCTGCAATGTCTAGAACGCTTAATGCCTCCATCAAACGGCCCTGTTTACAGAGTGATCTGACGTGGTCAACAGATGAAATGTCGACATGGATGTGTGTTTCAGGAGTGGTGGTTGTGGCGATTCCAGGCTGAAGTTGAACTTGAATTAATGGCTCAACAAGCAATACAGCCAGCTTCTTCTTACCGCAGAAAGGCTGCATCTGCATCATTGCCATTGCATCAAGCAACTATCACTGTATGATTTTCATTAGATTAAATTTGTTTGTTTTGCCGAAAATACCTAAAATTCTGAAGCTTTCGAAAACCATCTTCAAAGTTCACAAAATCTACATCTACATTACTAAAATATTTTGGAAGGCAGGGTAAGATCTTTGAAATTCGTTACAGTTTCCCTCTTTTAATGGCGTATTGCTGCTTCGTTAGTGAAAAACATCGGTGCATCTATTTCAGGTTAACAAATAAGTCATTTACAACATTTTTTTTTAATTCACATGGGAAACGTTATTTACATAACAGAAAATATTTTCTCGGCAAACAACTTTGAAATGTTATGATCCCACGTTTCGAGAAACAAAGACGAGCTTTTCCGCGTTTTTCTTCCATGGCTTTCATACTCAACCATTCGTCTTTCATGCAATGCATGTCAAATCGACTCTATCGTAAAAGACTTCCATCTCAATTCTTCTATAACTAGAGTTACAAATCCATGTTATCACTTCGATAACAATGCTTCTATAACTAGGTTTATAAATCCAACGACGAAAAATTGTAATTCCAACAATTTTTTTATAACTAAATCCAACAACTAAAAATTGCAATTCCAACAATTCTTCTATAAATAGATTTTGTTAAAATTGTCAGAAAAAAAACAAAATCTTGGAACATTGAGACTAATCCTTCATAATTTGTTTTTTATTTAGATGCAGAATCACAAAAAGTATACATTGTGTCACATCTGTACTAAGATACTTGAGGTTAACCATAGTGAAACTCTTGAACATTTCCACATGATTATGAATATTTTGTATCATTTCAACATGTTCTCTATAGCAAGTAATGTATTATCTTCTATTTTTAACATGTTATTGCAATCATTGGATTTAAATTGAATTAAATGGTTTTAAACCATCTTCTAATATAGGTGGTTGTTTGAGAATCGGCTCAACAACTATCTGAAACAATCTTACAACTTGCAATTTGCAGGTGTCAATTGTCCAATGCATTTAGAGCTTATAGTAAGCTTTCTAATAGTCCAATGGGCATCCAAAATGGACTTTGTATGTGAAAGTTGTGGTCTTAGAAATTTGGCATTCTAACTAGGCTCCTCGAGGTCCATTTTTTCCACCACCTCAACTCCTAAGGTTAGGGTTTGGGGATATTAATGTTTTTGGCATTATGATAAAATGTATCTTCAACTTCTTGTTATGGGTGTTTCGCGAATTAGCATAGCAGACACATATCTTTTCAGAGATAGTTATTACCATTCTAGTGATTGTATGTACAATGTTTTTCACCTTTCTTTCACTACATCTGTGTGTTTCCTTTTTATAGCTATTGTTGTCTTTGATTTCGTTCTCAATCCAATCTGGATTAGTGGTATTAGACCAGTCCTCTCCCTTTTGTTTTTTATCCATGTCCCCTGCGAGGTTTGAGGACAAGAAATTGGGCCTAGAATTAATTGAGATTTCAAATAACCTTCCTTGCCTACCCAAGCATCCTCACATGGGTGAAGAAAAGAAAGACGATGGAGAAAGGATCCTAACAAGTTGTTTCTCCAAGAAATGCTTGAGTGGCAAAGGGACGAAATGATGGATCAATATGCCTATATCCTTCAATGAAACCCAACAATCACAGGGGCATCTTCATCCCAGTAGTCCTTTTGGAGGGACAAAACCCTTCACGCTAGTACAAGTTTTTTTTATATCCCTATCTTCAAATAAAAATAGATACAGAAGCTTTGGAGAGATAGTTAGACCAATTAGAGAGTAATTTCTCTATTCATAATTTTTCCAACAGTGAGAAGATTACCTTTGCACTCCTAAAGTCCCTTCCTCATCTCAACGTTGGTGGGATTGTCACTAAAAGAAAAAATTTGAAGATGGTTTTAGAGCACATGAGACAAAATCCACTTGGGGGGATTTTGTCAATACCCTCAAGGAGGAGGAGTATCCTATTGGAAGAGGAGGAGTATTATCCTATTGGAATCTATGATGACTAGTACGCAAGATGGATAACCTTGCGCCAAGGTAAAGACGATATTGTGTATGGCACACCAATTCCCCCCATACCCTATGCACAAAAGTGAGTATCAAGGACTTTGAGCTACACATGATTCTTAAATACTGCAACAACATACAAAGATACATCCAAACAAAAAGGTACTTTTTGGATATATCTTCATTGAGTGTGGCTTACTGTTATGTTGTCAAGATTGAGGAAAAACTTTGGTGTAAGAGTAAGAAGGAGTTTTGGGTTGGTAATCAACCACAACAAATAAAGGTTACCCTAACTCTCGGAATAATGGATAGAGAATAGATAACCAACCTCAAGACAACCAGTTAAAACCACATGCAGAAAAGAATGAGAAATTAAAGAAGGGAATAGAAAAATGGCATGGCATCCCTAAAATTCTATGGCACAACAATGATGAATGTTGTGACAGACAATGTGTATTGGCCCAATTGAAAGCCTCAAACTCAAATTTATTCATAACACTACCATAGACCATGGATAGGGTGAAATGAATCATCGACGTGAAACCCGATGTTCTTATTGCCACCACTAAGGTCCAACCAAAGGAACTAGAGGATCCCAAGAAGGTGAGTGCCTCTACCACTCATGGATGTTGGTAAAGGGGACTCTATAGCATTTCATTGTTGGTGTGGCAACCAAAAGAAATTAATCTCAACAAAGGTCTTAAAGTTGATGACAATGTCAACAATGTTTCACCTCCAACCATACACCATTGGTTGGATGAGCTAAGGACAAGACATTTGGGTCAATGAACAATGTTGCTTGCAATATAGCACCAAACCCTTTAAAGACAATGTATTTTGTGCCATTGCCCCACTTGAAGATTGTGACATTCTATTAAGGAAACCAAATATGTGTAAGTGTCATGTTGTTTACCAGTCTAGGCCCTGCAAGGTCATTGTTACCATGGGAGATCAAATCTATAGGATACCATAGATTGCCTTAATTATTGCATTCCCTCTAATCATTGCTAAGCAATGCATGAAGACAATTTCTTAGACTAGGAGATTTTTCCACTTTATGTTATGGTCAAAAGGAGAGAAGAAAATCATCATGATCGCCAAGACCTCTGCAAGAGGTCCCTCTATGCAATAGAGACAGGGAAACTCAATGGTGGAAGAATATAGAGACATCTTCATTTTACCTACAAGCTTACTTCTACAATGTCATGTAAATCATGTGATTGATTTGATATGAAGTTATTTTTTGCCTAACATTCTATGTATAGATGCTCCATTCGAGAGAATGATGAGATTAAGAACCAAATTTAGAATCTGATATAGAAGGGTCACATTAGATTGAGTTCCTCACCCTATGGGAGCCCAATTGTATTTTTTTAGTAGAAAGATGATATATGGTGACTCTATATCAACTACATATCGTTGAACAAAATCACAATCAAGAACCAATACCCTATCCCTCAAATTGATGATATGCTTGACCCCCTCAAAGGTGCCAAGTTTTTCTACGAGATTGATTTTAAGACAATTTATTACCATGTGCGAATCAATCAAACCGATGTGTGGAAAGACAACGTTCAAGTCCAAAAAATGTCTATTTTAATGGTTGGCCATGTCATTTGACCTGGTTAATGCCCTAACAACATTCATGAGTGTAATGGTTGATCTTCGTGGTGATTCATAAACTCTTTTGTGATCATCTACTTAGACAACATCCTCATCTTCCGCAAAACTTGAGAAGAGATTTTGAATCACACACAACAAGTGTTTAGCATCGTTTGACACCACCAATTATATGCCAACCTAGAGAAGTGCTCATTTGATGTGCAAAGAATGGGATATTTGAGGTACATCATTGATGAGCATGGTGTGTATGTGGATCCAGTGAAAGTGGAATTGATCCACAATTAGTCAACCCTAAAGAATCTAACAGGGTTTCACAACTTCTTAGGTCTTTCCAACTTTTACCACAAGTTCATGTTGGGGTACTCTCATATTTATTAGCCCATGAGCTAGGTGACCAAAGGTCATAGAGCCAAGGCCAAGTTCATTTGGGTTGAGAAACAATAAAAAATTTCAAGAAACTAAAATGTCTCCTTTGCTCGGTGCCAATCCTCATTCTTCCCAATCTACACCATGTTGAAATTTCCTAGAATGACTTTAATGCAAAAATTCAAAATATTCACCTCACACCAAAGGTTTCCCATATCTAAATCCATGTGAACTTTTAGCCTTGGGGCAGATCTAAAATATTAATTTACAACAGCAAACAACAGATTCAACCCAACATACTAAGCAACTCAAGAGAAAATATACCAAACAAATGCCAACAAGGTTTAGCCCTTAGGGAACTAATTAAACATACACAAGATATGAAAATCACCTTATTATAGCATATTTTCAACCCTATGTTATCAAATCAACATGAACAATAAGTGATGGAAATTACCTAATCAAGAAAACAATGCAATTTGAAAATCAAATTTGTAACTACTTGATTTTGGACAATTGGAAGCTTCATATATATAGAGAGAGAAGAAATGAAGTACATGTACATACCATAGCTTTATCACAACGCTAACACAATCTCTAGCTCTCGAAACCCTAGCTAGGGAAAACCATGAAAACCGTAGCCACCACCAAACATCCATATCAAGCTAGTGTCAACACATGGCAAGTCCTCCTTGGCTTCAACACTTGTATCCCACAAGTGTCTAAGACGCCTCCTTCTCTTCTCCTCCTCAATCAAGCAAACCAAGTAGAACTAGGGTCTCCAAAGCCCTAGTCTTCTTCTCTCACGAGAGCTACAAAAGAACTACTTATTTATCCTCTAGGGTTTATCACAAACCCTAGCATGTTTTCCTCCTTTAGGGTGAAACTCTAATGTTA
The DNA here is from genome assembly GCA_900067695.1 of Picea abies. Taxonomy (NCBI): domain Eukaryota; kingdom Viridiplantae; phylum Streptophyta; class Pinopsida; order Pinales; family Pinaceae; genus Picea; species Picea abies. Next base: position 11,538 of record CBVK0101058691.1, read on the forward strand.
GAAAACCCTTGAACTTCTCCAAGAACCCTAGCACTCTAAGACAAAGAGAGATAATACAATGAAGGGTACAAAGAGAGAGAGAGGCTAGTGCACTTCACCCCTCACATCTCTAACACAATATGATAAATGAATGAATTAGAGCGATCGTCACCTCCAATGTCATGTTCTTTGCAAGAGAAAACCCTAGCATCTCACAAGAGAAATCTCTCAAATTTGCAAGAGAAAACCCTAGCATCTCACAAGAGAAATCTCTCAAAGAACAATCAAGATGTCTCTCTCTTATTCATGTCTTCTCATAGTGTTTCCTCATGAACCCTAGCATCTCACTCCCTACAAGACAAGTACAAATAATAGAGTACAAATGATGATGATGAATGAAATAACTCTTTCCTTCCTCGACTCTATTTAGATTAGAGGTTAGGGAGGTCAACAATATAATAGTGGTCCTAAACCTCTACAAACAACCTATCTCTACACAAGAAGGCTCACAAATGGAGCACTTTCTCTCTAAATGACACATGTCAAGCACCAAGGTAAAAATACACTAGCAAGGCTTCAATGCATGAGTTCTCCATGAGATATACACAACTCTCCTCCTGCACAAGCCTCCAAGGCTCTAAAACTTTTCCAAAGACATGCTCCTTCAGGTCCACCACACCTACATTACAAATCCCTTAACCCAACCATCCTCAAGTAAAGTACAAGTCTCTATGCAAGAAACTAAGTGTGATCATACCATTTAGGGCTCAACACCCTCCTCCAGAATGCCCAATGCTCCTCCTCCAAAGCAAGGCATCCTCCAAGAAAGCAACCTTTCCTCTATGTGACCATCATGAAGAAACCACCAAGACTTATAGGTCTCCAATGCTCCAAGGAATAATGTCATACAACCATCCATACAAGGCCTAGCAATAAATGAGCAAGCCAACTCCATTATGTCTACCCATCACGGAACAACCAAGGGTCATCCATACACCATCCACCCCACATCACATGAAGCAACCCAATCATGGTGTAAATACTTTTGAAGTAACTTTGAAAGCTAATACTTATCAAGAACTGAAGGTATAAAGATAACTTCCATCTTAAATTCCCCTAAGACAAGGCTATCAAATGGCTAAAGAGTAGAGGCAACAACAACTAAAGAATCAGTGTGTGCATTTTTTTCTCTTGAGACAACACTAATGGAAAAGGCATCAAATAACTCAATAATGTCACAAATTACATGTCGGTATCATTTCAACCTATTATTCTTCATAAAAAATTCAGTCTTCGCTTGCTTCACCACAAGTTTTGAATCACCAACAACCACCAACACCTTAATCCTCCTGTCTCTTGCAAACTCAAGACCAAGCAAGATAACTTCAAACTCAACAACATTGTCGGTGATGTCAAACTCTAATCTATAAGAGTAGCTAGTGATATCACCGAGTTGTGGAGAGGTGAAAACAATACCAGCATCAACACTTGATCTAGATTGTGCTCCATCAAAATGCATCCTCCAAAATTTCTCCCTCCTTTCTCCAAGTTTTTCTTTTGGTTCAGGGGCCAATGAGTGTGCAAGAATAAAGAAATTGCCAAATTCATCCTCTTTTATACACTAATTGGTTCATGGTTTCTTTGGGATCTTCTACAAGGTATTTCCTTGGAGGCTCTTTATATAAAGTCACAAAGGCGCCTTCACATGTTGGGATGGTAACATAAGATAAGTCTAGTTGTACCTCCCAAAATAGAAGTCCACTTTTTTGATAGCAACATGCCCCAAGCATTAGGAACACCTATAACAATGACATCCATCAACACTAATATGTCAAGGTATGCAACTAACTTCGCATGTCAATATTTTATTAGGCCACAAACCTTAATTTCCCTTGAATCCATCCCACATACACTCCTATAAGGTCGTGTGATCCTAAGTTGTGATCCTAAGTCCCAATTGATTCATCACCTTGAGCAACATGACATTTGTTGATGCTCCAAAATCAATCATTCAATTATGCAATAAGTCATTAATTATCAAGGTAATAAAGAAAGGGTTGTGACTATCATTTTGTGTCCCATGGCTCATGGACTGTAACACTATTGGGAAATCTTTGTTGACTTCATCCACAAACAATCTCTTCAATTTATCTCTTTGCTCAGGAAATTTGGCCAACTCCATAAAAGGAACTGACACTTTTATGTTTGATAGCACACGAGTCAAGTCAATGTTCATTTCTAAATTTGTGCTCACTAAAGCTTTTGATATGTTTGACTCTTTGGTGGCTCCTATATTTTGTCTTTGGTTTGTGTTTTCAGGAGCCCTTTGTGGAATTTGGGTTTCATGGTTTTGAGGAGGAATAGCTTGTTTTTTCTTCTGATATGTGTTCCATTCCTTCTTCCTTATTTCTTCCTAGGCTGCATCTCTCATACATTCTAGATATGACATCTGCATCAATGCTTTGACCTTTGATTTGACTCATTTGATTACATTCATGTTCAACACCTTCCTTTGAACATTATCGACATGATCATATTCATCATTAAAATCACATGCATTATGTGCAAAGTAATCATCATTCACAAAATTAATGTGCTCAAATTCAGGCGCATCACCACTTGATTCTCTAGTTAGTATGGTTAATGGACATGCATTCTCATTGTGGGAATCTTGATAAGTTCTACACCAAGGCAATGTTTCATGTTCAACCACATTATTAGGATTTAAAGGCATATGAAGTTTTTGGTTTTGGTTTGGAGGACCTCTGTTTCTTTTCCATTCAGCTTTCACCCTAGGTGGATATCTATTTTGTTGAGCTATTTCCAGTTTTACCAATCTATTTTGCATAGCCATATTTTTTTTATTTTTTTTATAATTGGTTTCCATTTGTTTGATTGCTTCGATTAGTGTTGTTGTGGAATCAGGAGTAGGCTCAGTTGTGTTAACTACTCTATATCGTGTTTCATTTTTCATGTGGGATCTAGAAAAACTAAGCTGATTTGAATTTCCAGAATCCATCGTGTTCTTCTCCACCTTAATGGCTGCTTCTTGGGCTACTCTAAGGTTTTGAGAGTCCTTTTCTCTAATTTGGAAGCCCAATTATCCATCAAATGATTCAAGGTAACAAATGAGAATTGGAGCTTCAGGGAGTTTAATATCTTGATGTAGCTTTTGGGTAATTCGGTTAAACCTCTTGTTGAAATCCTGAATGGTTTCATTTTTGTTTCATTTAGCATTTGTTAGGGAAACCAACCAGCATTTGCTATCTTTGTGTTCCCCCAATTTTTCCATGAAAGAGTGTTCTAATTGGTCCTTATCTCGATTGCTACAATCAGGTAGACTAATGAACCAATCAAGGGTATCGTCTTCACGTGATAAGACAAACAACTTCATGAAAGAGTACAAATCCTGTACACGATGTTTAACAATTAAACTTATGAAGGATTTGCAATGGTCTCATGCTGAAGCAACATTGTTTCCTTACTTATGAGGGATTTGCAATGGTCTCATGCTGAAGCAACATTGTTTCCTTGGAAAGTGGGCTGTGTGTCTATAACCTTTTCAGGCAAGTCATGTGGATACCCATTTGTTAGTGAAAAATCAAGGGGTTTTAAATTTCATTCAACTAGGGTGAAACTATGTTAAGTGAAACTAGGTATTCAAACAGAAACATAAGGTCTTTAACTACGTGGTCAAGGATTAAATTATTTGAGTTCTTGTTCACCCTTCTTCTAAAATATCTCTCAGTTTTTGGATTCGGGTGAACAAGGCTTTGTGAGGAAGTCCTGGTAGAATATCTCTTGGGCATAACTTCACTTCTGGAGTTGCTAGATGAGCATGAATGGTCTAAATTTTTGGGTTGTGTTCATTAAAGGTTTGAGAATATAAGAATTCTAAACTTAGGGAAAATGACTTTATCCCCGACAACAATGCCAAAATGTTACAATAAAAACTAGCACTTAAGGTGGAAAAGTCCCAACCACCAAGGTGCAAGCTCAAGTTGAACTTAGCAAGGCTGACCACTGTTACCACAACAGCTCTTTCTCTCACTTTAGGCTAGCTGTTCTCTAGTATAAGGGGGGCTTCCTTAAGGTGAATCTAAGTCCAAGGTTCAAAGGCTGAATTAAGTGTTCAAGGATTCAAGTTAAATCAAATTTGCAATCTGGTTTATGTGTCCAATGAGGTATGTTTCAAATTACAAATAGGGTGCAAATCTACAGTAGGATAGGTGTAAATGATATACTTCGACCTGTGTCAAATCTAAATTCATGTAATGCTATGATAATTATTGCTTTCAGAATTACGAAGAAAACGAAATTCGAACAAGTTTAAGATATGAAAATGCAAATTCAAATGCTTAACTGCAATCTGAAAACTAACTTTTTTGCACTAAATATGATTGAAAAACATAGAAATTTATAAAGGAAATCAAGAGAATCAATTCCATAATGCAATGTGTATGAGATGAGCCTAAATTGAGATATGGAAATGAGGTTTCCAGACTCAAATGTAATTTTTTGTGTTATATGTAGTGTTGGAAATGCATAAAATGTAAAACATAAAGCGAAAAAAAATTTCAGTAAAAACATAGAAATTTATAAAGGAAATCAAGAGAATCAATTCCATAATGCAATGTGTATGAGATGAGCCTAAAATGAGATATGGAAATGAGGTTTCCAGACTCTAATGTAATTTTTTGTGTTGTATGTAGTGCTGGAAATGCATAAAATGTAAAACATAAAGCAAAAATAAAGCAAAAGAAATCTAAGTGGACGAGTCTATTTTAGATATGAAAGTGGTGTATTAGACTCAAAACAAATCTGAAAATTGAAATTTATGTAATAAACTATTTGTTGGAAATTACAATTTGCTTATAACATAAAGTACAATTTGCTTATAACATAAAGTAAAATCAAATTTTTAAAATGTCCAAAATTAAGTTAGTTTTGTTTATTTTTGATAGTCCTAACTTCTAAGCCAAAATGCTAGGCTGAAAGAAAATTTCTGAAGTAAATAAGTGTTAAAATTACACAAAATTCACAAACATAAATCAAAATGTAAATTCCAACATGCATAAAATAAAACGCAAATTTCTGAAGTAAATAAGTGTCAAAATTACACAAAATTCACAAACATAAATCTAAATTGTAAATTCCAACATGCATAAAATAAAACTAGTCTAGTTTAATGTCAAAAATGGAGATCCTAGACTAAGCTGTATTGTTGAAGATTAAGATTTATTTATAAGTAAATAAAACGCAAATTTCTGAAGTAAATAAGTGTCAAAATTACACAAAATTCACAAACATAAATCTAAATTGTAAATTCCAACATGCATAAAATAAAACTAGTCTAGTTTAATGTCAAAAATGGAGATCCTAGACTAAGCTGTATTGTTGAAGATTAAGATTTATTTATAAGTAAATAAAACGCAAATTTCTGAAGTAAATAAGTGTCAAAATTACACAAAATTCACAAACATAAATCTAAATTGTAAATTCCAACATGCATAAAATAAAACTAGTCTAGTTTAATGTCAAAAATGGAGATCCTAGACTAAGCTGTATTGTTGAAGATTAAGATTTATTTATAAACTAAATAAATGGAGATCCTAGACTAAGCTGTATTGATTTATTTATAAACTAAATATGTTGCAAAAATTACAAAATATTTAAAATACAAATCTAAAGATATTACAAAATATTTAAAATAGAAATCTAAAGATAATTTAACCACCCTCTGATCCTTTCTTGCAAATTTACAGCAGAGGTTTGGACAGAGATTGAACGAATCATAGGTCTATCCAATGCTTGGGCTGGACCCAACATAGAAGAAGCACTGAAAGTATGGCTCTCAAATCCGTCAAAAATTTCAAAACTCTTTCTCTTACAGTTGCTTGTGGGATATGGATAGCCAGGAATCAATCCATTTTCGAAGACAGGGATCATATCCCCCTATCAAACGATCACTCCATCTCTTTCTTTCTTAATCGGCATTGGGAATGAGACAAACAAGTTCTGTGAACCCATGGCCGTCAAGCTCACTCTACACTTAGCCCATGAAATCCAAAACTTTACATTGCTTCTTTTATTTCAAAAGATCCCAAACAAGTCCAAAGATTTCTCTAAGATATCATTTGATCATGTCGACAGGATCAGGAACCAAGAAGCTGACAGGCTCTCCAAAGCTAGACTAACACTAGATCCAAAGCTAGACTGACACTAGATCAAGGCACGTGAAAATTTCAGAAAAATCCCAAGGTGTCCTCACAGAATATTTTCATGATACATGGCTGTAATGAATAAAATAAGTCATACTTTAGCTGTAGATGAATATGACCAATTGCAAACTCAAAGGGAACTTTCCTATGTTTTTCTGGTAGCAAATTTGAGCTTATCAGCAAGATTTTGGAATTGAGTCATCAACATTCTGTAGACAGTTGATATTTTTTTTTTGTATTACTAGTGGATTGTCGTTCTGGGCTTCCAGCCAACAAGAATGTCAATGGCATATATAAATGTAATTTTGTTTTCAGAAATAAAGCTACAAGTTTTTTCCTTGGAATAGTTGATTGTCGTTCTGGGCTTCCAGCCAACAAGAATGTTAATGGCATATACAAATGTAATTTTGTTTTCAGAAATAAAGCTACAAGTTTTTCCTTGGAAAAAAGGAAATCTAAAGAGAATTTCTAGCATACAAAAGAAAGGAAAAAATTGTTATAAAATGAAATTTATTGATTTTTGTTTTGTTTTTGGTGGATGGATAATGGGAGGTAGACTAGTGCCTAGCATATCCTTAGGCTAATGGATTCATCTACTATCATGAGAAGGGCCTAAATTTATCTTTATTCAAGGATTAAAGGGATACCCTAAAGCATGCTACAAAAATCTTATATGGTTGAAAACTAGAGCTAGAAATTATGCAAGGAAATGACCCTAGAAAGTATCAATTTTGAAATCAAACCTAGGTATTGCTTGCCTAAATATTACTAGATCTAATTTCTACTTAGTTGAAGAAACTAGATGAGAAATATATAAGACAAGCAAAATAAAATAAACAAGGGAGAAAATTCAAACATATTTAAGTCCACCACTTGAAGTTGTCTCTTAGTGGATGATCCTAGTTCAATCCCTTTGCTTGCATAACAAATCTCCAATCCACAACAAATTGCTCACACAATAGCCTCACACGACATAGAGGAAATGATCTCACAATATTTGCTCCAAGAAATGCAATGCTCCAATATTATCTCACAAAACAACAACCATTACAAATGAGGGGAGCCTCCAATATATAGAGTTCTAGGCTCAAACACCTCATAATAAAATAATAATAATATCATAAATGATCAATGTTGACATGTCAAAGTAATGTTCAAAATAGACATATCAAAATAATAATAAAATATTACATGGATGAAGAATTGGTCATCAAATGATTTTCTATCTCTCCACATGAGATAATCAAGAGAGTTAGGGTGAACCCCGAGAAGCTCTATCCACCAAAAATAATATAATAATCTCCATGAGAAAGGTGCCCTAGGAGAAAGTGCCAAGGTCATTCCAACCACTCTCCAAGAAATAATAAAATAATCTCCAAAGGAAGAGTGCCCTCCAAGAATAGCATAAGTGGTCCACTAAAGAGAGGGCACACCACTCCATGATGAATGAAACCATGTTAAAGTATAATAGAATAATCTCCCAATGGGTCTCTCCTCAATGCATGTCTCGAACAATGTAAATAATTTCCAAAAATAGATGGGGTGCACTAGTTGCAAGTCACTTTGCTCTTAATCAAAGTGCAACATAATGTGAACATGGTTTATTCCAAGGTGAAAATGGACATATAGTGGAGCACACCACCTAGAGGAATGTGCCAAGAAGTTAGGGACAAAAGGTAAGTGGAGATATGGCTAAAAATCAATAAATGATCAAGTGTGAATGTGGACAAATGGCTAGGGTGCATGCATAAATAACCCCTCAAAACTCATGCAAGCTCAACCAGCTCCTCAACATATGTACTAAGAGATAAACATGGTCAACAAGTGGCACATGTGAGTGTGAAAAGGGTCAAAAGGTACCCAACGAATTTCATGAGAGGGAAACCACTAACAAATGTGTTAGATTTGGTAGCTCTAAGGTGCTTCTGCATTGGTGGTGCCCAACATGCGGAAGTGACCAAACATATTTCTCCCTAATGACTTTATGAAGTCTTTTTATAAAGTGATTTTATAAAGTCAAGTTGAGTTTTTTAACTTTTAATGTGTAAAAGTGACTTTATGAGGGTGTGGGTCACTTAAGTGACTTAAATGACCTCAACGAAAGATTAAGTCACGTCCATCGATCTTGATGATCAAGATTGAATCTCAGCCCTTGAGATTTAGGGCTTTGGGAAGTTACACATTAAATCTTGCATAAAGACAGCACTAGTGGAGAGAGGGGTGTACATTTTGAGGAGAACTTGGAGGGAAGCTGAAAAGGCACAATTTCCAAGAGAGTTTTTGAGCTGAGGGAAAGAGCAGCAGCTAAGGGAATTG
>CBVK0101058726.1:0-22411 GCA_900067695.1 Picea abies
CTCTTCCGATCTCACCAAAGTGGACATGCGGGTCTGATATTATTTTTGGTATCAAAGTAGGTTCTAATACCTTCTTTTGAGTGTGGAAACCAATCCCAATAAGAAATTGTTGAATATTGTGGATATAAGTGAAGGTGATACCAAAGAACACAAAAGCTCTTGAAGGAGCAAGTATTGGTAAGATCTGATAGGTAAATATGTGTTTGATGCTTTTTTATGTAGGTAGCAATAGAGAAAGAAGAAATTTGTGGCATGAAACCCTTACAGCAGAGAAGTTGTAACAAAGAAGGAAAGAAGAACAATTTCCAGTTGTGGTTGGGTAAAAGTTGTTAAGACAACTCCACAATTGTGATTGTGGGTAGAGTAGTATAGAAGAAGGAGAGTAGTGCAATATCTTGAGAGAAAGTGAGAAAGTTCAGAAGTCTACAACTATGGCAGCTGAAGAATAGAGGAAGGTCAGAGGGTTCCAGTGGACATAATTAGAGATATCAAAATCCAGGTTCAGGAGAAATACCTTGGTGGGGTATCGGAATGAAACAGACTTGTTACTACAGAGGCTATTTGTAGTTCACATTGAGTATGGATAAGCTCACATATAAAGAGATGAAGGTGACTATGGATAGTTAGACAAAGAGTTCAAAAGGAAGCCACAACAAAGTGAGAGGAGATGCCAAAGTAATTGGTAGAAAGAAGATGTGTGACAAATAATTGAGTAGAGAAATAGTTGAGTTAAAAGAACAACTCTATGTAATGATGAAGTTGCTACATGAAATAATTGAAGAAAACTAGAGATGTGGTTGGAGATTGAGGAAGAAGGTCAACTGGCCTATTTTTCAATTATTTGCAAGGAAGTTGAGGCATAGGTTGAATGTATGGATGAAGAGAGAGGAGAAACTTAGGGAAGTTGAATGTAGAAAAAAGTATTTTGAAGCAGGACACATAATTCACTTTTGTGAACCAGAGCAAGGCCCAATCCTTGGAGAAGATGATGATGTGGATGAGAACCATGATGAGAGTCTCATGTATTCTTTGGAGTATTTAGCCCAATACAAGGAGAATATGTAGGAAGTATCGAAAGAGACACAAGAGTCTCGAGGTTTTCAAACTAATAGTTTGTGTGTGATTGCAAGTACTAAACAAGAAAGATAACATTTAGATGTAGTGCCAATAGATATGGATGAAAAGATAAGGTTTCTAGAAGAGTGGATAGAAAAGCACAGGTTTGAAGAAGGTTGCACAATAGTTTCAAACATAGAGCATCTATAATTCCCAGTTGCAATATTGTAATTGAGGAAGTTGAAGACCAAGAGAAGACTTCAAAATCGGGATAGTATTCTGAACAAAGTAAAGGCATAATGAATGGCATAGGTTGGTTGGGAGATACTTATAGTAGTAAAATACATGGATTCATGAAAGAGAATGCACAGCATCATGCAAATCTAGATCTTGAAGAGCAAGGCAACTGTAAAGAAGAAGACAAAGGAATGGAGGTAGCAATACATGGTAGGAAAGTCAAAGAGAAGGACAGTGAACAACAAAAATTCCAGCATGTGGGCAGGATGTTGAAGAGCTTAATCCAACTATGGAACATGGAGGGTTGGAAGATGGTAATTGTTTCCTAAATCTAGAGGAGAATATACAAGCATGTGGATTAAGAAGACAACTTGAAAGCATGAGTGGTTGGATAGATAAAAATTTAGTTGAAAGGATTTCAGTAAACCATTTGATGATAGGAGAAGTTGGTATGGATTCTCAACAACAGAAAATTCTCATTGTATGGTGGACTGGTGAAAAGGAAGTGTTCCATAAAACACATAGGGTTCATGATCAACAAAAAGTGAAGTTGAGGGAAGAAGGACTAGATCCATGAACAAGGATGTGCAGACATGAACAAAGGTCGAAAGATTAGCAAGATTTTCAAGAGATAAGAAAAGTTGGAGCAATGGTGAAGCAGATCATAAGGATGAAGGTGCACACACAGGATTGCGAGTTCAATAGAAAACTAGAATAAAAGTGGAGTAAAGAGCATAATTAAGAAATTGTGTCATCTACACAAACAGAAAGTTCAAACCAAAAGGTTGTTTTGAAAAGCAACAATAAGGTTGAGAATTTAGATTGTAACTAGCAAGTTGCAAATGAGCAAATGGTTCCAAAGGAAATATATATGAAGCAAGCAACAAACCACACATATGTGGCAAATAATAAAGGAGGACAATTGTTGGAGATATTTCTATTTTTGAATCACTAGTTCACTATTAGATAACTGGATCTAATTCTATTTTAGACTTTCCATTTTTAGACCATCACTATTATGCATGCATGCATTCCTAAGAAGATCTCACTGCTTGTTTGTTTTTCTTAATTATGGAATGTTCTACCCTATATGAGTGTATATCTCTCATTCATTGTATCATTCGATCTTGATTAGATCATTGGAGTAGTGTGAATATATTTTCTCATTCTTCCATATTGAAACTCTCATCCTTTTCTTGATAAGCTTTGTTTGTACTTGCTTTAGCTAGGTCTCTTGTGTGGGTTTCCATGAAACATTGAAATGGTATCAGAGTCGAGCTGGTTGGAGAAAATCAGAAGATCCATATAAAAGAGAAATTAGATTTTTAAAGAGCGTAATCCGTGCATATGAAAGTGTCGCAACCTCTCCCCATTGAAAGGTGAGACAGTTGCAAGCACACTTATAAAATTGGAAATTTCTGGACAGTGTCGCATCCATTTTTTCACAGTTTTTGAAAGTGTCGCAGTCTATCCTTGCATAGGGTGTGACACTTCCTAACTATCACACTGTGTCCTTCAGACAGGGTGTGACAGTGTCTCACTATGGCCTTCAGATAGGGTGAGATACTCTTGAAAAAGTGTTTTTCAGTGATTTCTCAGGCGAATTTTTCTGGGTTTTTTAGAACCAATAAGAGGGATGGATACGACTCCAATTCTTCAATCGAATTTGGTGATGATTCTCACATGTACAATTATTTTGAATGGAATTCAAAGGCCAAATTCCAACTCAAAAGAAAATTATTGTACAATTTGATGATGGCGACAGAAACAGAACCTACATCAGTGATTGACAAGATCAGATGGGTGAATCGTAAGGATGAAGCCACATGACTTATTCTTGAATTAATTTCAGTCGATTAATGGTTTCATGTTGCCGCATGCAATACTCCAAACAATACTTGTACCACCATGGAAAGTCTCTTTAGAAAGAAGGATGAGACGAGAGGTCATATGCTTGAGGTAGAGTTGAATACCTTGGATCCTAAAAGTTTTGATAATATACATGATTTCTTTACCAAGTTTAAATTTTTAATATTGATCTTGGAATCTTGTGGTATTGATAATTCTACACAAGTAGACCAACTTATTCTAACAATATTAGCTAAGGTAGGACCATAATATGTTTTCTATGTCTCCACCTTCCATTCTAGAAGATATCTCTTGGGGTTAAAGTGGAAGATGCCTACCATGGACCAGTTCATTGATTCTCTCACACATGAGCAGGAAAAACTCATTCAGATGGGCCTAATTAACAAACCCAAAGCACATGTACTCACCATGCAAGATGGAAAAGGGTCATCCAATCAAAAATCCAAACAGAAAGGAAAGGAGAAATAGAAAGAAAAGGAGGGATATTCCAAACCCTTCAAGGATTCTTCATGTTCCAGAGACTCTTTGAATTCCAAAGAGAAGAAGAAGAAGAAGGGAAAGCAATGCACTTATTGCAATAAACCAAATCATGAAGAGTCCACGTGCATGAAGAAGAAAATCGATCTTATGGCATAGGTCCTTTAGTAGAACAACCTTGGAAACTTCATTCATGAAGGAGCCAAGAAAAAGAAGGACAAAGATCGTGCTCCTAAGAAAGGTAATCATCATTCTCTTGTTGCAATTAATTCCTCATCGGATTCATGGATTATATATTCTGGCACATCTCATCATATGGCAACGAAAGAGGGAGTCTTTACTTCATTGAGTTCATGCTCAAGACCCATTATTCTCATGGGGGGTGATACTCCAGTAGCAGTAGCAGGAGAGGGAAGAGTGGAACTCCCTAATGGCAGTTTTGAGAATTTTTTACATGTTCCAAAGATTTCTATAAATCTACTCTCAATTTATCAGATTACTCAGAAAGGTTAAAAAGGTTGATTTTACATCAGATTCAGGTTTTGTGCTTCACATGCATGACAATTCCATTATTGCAATTGGTGAGGTAGATCACAAATCAAGGTTGTACAAATTCACTAAGTTATTTGATTATGACTCCATTTACTACTTACAAATGAGGAGAGTAATTTGCATGTACCACCAGTGCAACATGCAGAGACTTTTGTGCTTCCATCAGTTCCAGACACCAGAGATGATTCGATACACTCGGATTTTGTACATGGAAATGAGCAGGTAGTACATCCAGATAAGGAGCCAGCATTGAAGCTTCAGCAGATGCCCAAGAGGTCACAGTCCACGCTTCGGGAAGCAGGTGTCCTTGCAGGGAATCCATTAGATTCAAGGAGGACTCAATCTCAGCACGAGGATCCTTCTCGTGTACTTCCATCTTCTGAACCAGCGATTTCCATGCATTGCTATATGGTTCAATATTTAGATCCACGAACCTACAATAAGGCTCTGGGTAATCCATTATGGCAAGAAGCCGTGTAGGAGGAGTATGACTCACTCCTAGAGAATCAGACTTTGGATCTGGTTCCACTTCCACCAAAAAGGAATATTTCCAGGTGTATATGGGTCCACGGTATCAATAGTACAAGGCAAGATAGGTTTCCAAAGGACTTCATCATATCCATAAAGATTTTTGCATCTTCACGAAGACTTTTAGTGAGCAGAAGTTTCAAACTTTTTGGGATCGTCTTGGAATAAACATAGTTTCCTAAAAGCTGCCTTTTCTTCTTTTGATGCATTGTCTTTTGAGGGGGTGTTTTGTTCCCACGTGGTTTTCTCTCTTTCCTCATTTTTTATCCAGTGTTCATTAGTTGCATTGACATGAATACCTAATATGGCCTAGTTGCCGGGACTAATTTTTTATTACTCCATAGTGATGTTCAATGGGGGTGTTGGAGATATTTATATTTTCAACTCAATAGTTCACTATTAGTTAACTGGAGCTAGTTCTATTTTAGACTTTCCATTTTTAGACCATCACTATTATGCATGCATGCATTCCTTAGAAGAGCTCGTTGCTTGTTCGCTTTTCTTAATTATGGAATGTCCAGCCCTATATGAGTGTATATCGCTCATTCATTATATCATTCGATCTTGATTAGCTCATTGGAGTAGTGTGAATATATTTTCTCATTCTTCCATATTGAATCTCTCGTCCTTTTCTTGATAAGTTTTTTTTGTACTTGATTTGGCTAGGTCTCCTATGCAGGTTTCCATGAAACATTGACAACAACAAGTTGTGTTGGAAATCATGCTTATGGTTGAGCAGGAACCATTATAGGATGGGGAAAGAATTATTTTATGGGATGTATTTGTTTCATGTGAAGGTACAAAGAGAAGTTTGGTATTTGGGGTTGGAAGTAGTCAGTCTTCCACAAAGAAGTTATAAGAATGGGGAAATAATAGTTGGTTGTCTCAATAGAAGCTCACATCCTATGAGGTTGAAAAGGTTTTGGAACAGTGGAAAAGGAAACTATATGCCTTAAAGATTTATGGGAAAGTGTATGAGGAAGAATGAAGAAGAGATTTTATAGCTCTCACACAACTAAGCATTGTTGAGGTAATGTCTCAGGAAAAGAAGCATGTTGTGCATGGACAGAAATATATTTTGGTAGAAGAAGAGTATACTTATGGAGTTCAGGATATAAAAGGATGTGAAGATAAATAGATGGCATCTAAGGTCATGTAGAGTTTAAATGAAGAGTTGAAGCGGCCAAAAGAAGTTGGAATAAAGTATATGGAGCAGAATTGCATAACCATTGAGGCATTGGTGAAGCACTTTTATGAGCAGAAGATGTTGAAAGAGGATGCAGAGGTTAAAGGAATGGCAAGGGCCATGGAAATTTTATGTGAAAAAATACAACAAATGAGCAACAACAGTAGCATGTACCAACAAAGGATAGAGTTGGACATTGAGCTGGAAGTATTTGATAAACACTCTCAAGTGGAAAAGTAAAAGGATGAAGAAGAAAATCGAAATAAAAGTACAACTTACTGAAAATACTCGTGAAAGCAAGGAGATTGAACAACAATAAATAAAAGTATGGGATCATGGAAGACTTCAGACAGCAGTAAAGAAACATTACAGCCAAGCAAGTGGACAACAACAACACAAAGTATGGAACCCAGGTGGAATGATGCAGATAGAAGATTCATGGCTAGGAATCCATGAAAATTTTGTACCTTGGGAGTTTGATGTAGGAGCATCTCCTCAAAATCAACTTTTGACATCTAGAGGGCTGAACAAAGATTCACCAAAGGGATTGGGTTCCCCTAATTTAGGATTTAAAGATAGATTAGGGGATTTGTTTCCCAAAACCATAATGTAATCATTGTTTAACATGGAATATTGGTTTTATAGTTATTTTGTAAGTTGTTAATAGTCAACTCAGACTATAGGAGGTTAGTCGACAGAGTTAAGTAATCAAAATTCTAAAATTGAGTAAATTAGTTGCAGAAACTATGTAGTTTGTTAGGGTTGTTGTAATTTGGAAGTTTCATCTTCCACATATTTATGTAAGTCTTCGAGGATGGATTTGGGAGAGAGTGGCCAAGGCATAGAAATTCCCAAAATTGTGTGATCAGGCTGGTAGAGGGGTACGAGGTAATTCTGAGTTACATAATTTATGTATAGAGATGTTTTAATGATCGCAGTGTTATGCCTCTATCATTGTGTGTATGTCGTTCTTTATTAATGCATTTATACTCTATGGATGAGTGTTATAATAATATGTCAATGAAATCAAGTGTGAGGATGAAGTGACTGTGTGGGATAGTCAAGATTTAGTTAGGTTTGGAATATGTGTGTGGTTACGGTAAAGCGTGAGTCTTTGTGTAAGAGGGATAGACAAGTGGATCTTGATTGGATGAGAATGGGATCGAGGCAAAGTTCCTATGATTTTCATGGGATTTTTATGTCATTCAAAAATATCGAAGATCCAACAACCAAAGGTTGAGTAACTATAGTAATTTGATCTCAGTCTGGGTAATGAGATCGAGTGAGGCTGAGGTGAAAATCCTACGAATTTCACAAAGAGATTGAAGAAGTCAGAAAATAGCATAAATTTGGCATCTGAGTTAACAATTATGGCGTGCCACGTAGGTATTATGTTGAGAAGACATGTAAGGTGATAAGTCAACGTGGAAGTGAGTTGGCATCTAGGTGGATGCAGTATAGATGGGAAACTGGAAGTTAAGTGTGAGTGGACATGAGTCTAGAGAAATTCAGTAGACCAATGGCTTGATGGCTCGTTAAACCAGACTAGAGTCACAATTACGTGGGATAGTTGGATGAGTATTCATGATGGCCCAATGGCCAGTTAAACTGAACCAGATTCATAATTGATTAAAAGGGAGTTAGAGAAGCTCTCTCGTAATAGAGTATTTTCGGTGGAAGTTAATCTCTCAACACGACAGTTCGTGGTTATGTAGAATCAATGTGACCTGGGGTTGACACGTTCTGAGGGATTTAGCGTGTGGTTCATGGGTTTTGTAAACACATGGATTTTATTTCTAATAAGTATAGAAGAGAGGCGATAGGGTCCCAAGAGTGCCAATCAGGACACCACACAGAGTATATTCAAAGTGAACTTGCGTTGCTATCAAGTCTTATCTTGATTTATGGATTCGATTGGAAATGAAAGATTGAAGCTTCATTGATCATACCTCCTTCTCCAAGATTTCTTAATATTAATCATCGTATTCAATAAGCCACTTAGTTCTTTCTTCTATTGGGCTTCAACTCCGCATAGTCTAGTCCTCTTCATTATTTTTGATAGTGTCTCTAGCATAAAAGTTTTTAATTTATCTCTAACATGGTCCCCAAGCCCTCCAATGAATATTTCCACATGAGTATTTTCACTAATTCCAATGGTATATTTATCTAGTTCAACAAAATTCCACTTGTATTCTTCTTCTATCATATTACTCTACTTTAGTGAGAAATATTGGTCATCCTTCTTCCTGTAGTACATTTATCCTAGATATGTTTCTTCGAAATGAGCGCAAAATTGATCCCAACTTAAATGCTCTTTGTCTACCTTTTCCTTGTTCTTAATATGGTCCCACCATAGATTGGCATCATTGGTCAATTAATAGTTGGAAAAATTGATCTTCTCCAAGGGGTATAAATTATACAACATTATGTGTCTCTTAATATTCACAAGCAATGATTATGCTTCATTACCTTTCTAATGTATCCATTTAAAGTAGGATCATTATGCTTCCTCAATTCATAACCTAATTTGTGACACTTGAAGGAATCTTACTGGTTGGGTTCAACTTCTTCTTATGGTAGCCTCTTACCTAGGTTATTTGTCTTGGATCCCAATGATTCTAACGTGCATTTGATTTCTTGTAGGTGGGAGGGATACTCATTCACTTGACTTTTCAATGTTTTCACTTCTTAGGCCAACTCCTCCTGACTATGAATATCACTAAGGGGAGCATGACCCCTATTGGCTCCTTTGCTCATACTTTGAGTTCATGAACCGGAGGTGGCCATCCCAACTCTCCTTATAATATGAGAAGGCCCATAAGTCATAAGAGAAATATAAGGTTCATGTGCCTTGGGTGCATGTGTAAACCATCCTACTAGTATCAATTCCAAATGCACTCCACTTAGGGTTTTTGTACTTTCTAGTGATGTTGATTCAATTTATATACTAGCTCACTTATATTGCATCTGGAGTGAAATGGGATAAACCTCAACTCCTCCAATAGCTCATAAGATTATGGCTAAATGACAAAAGGTCTAAATATAGAAAAGCTTCACTTAGAACCTTATGCCTTAGAACTTACTTATCCACTAGGGCATGGTCTCCTTACCACTCAACCACTATTTGATCCTTCAATATATTGATTCTCTGGGATGACTTCCCACTAACCAGGGGTGGTTTTCACTTATCACACAAACCAATACAAAAGGATATCCAAGGAAATTATGTGTTCCCTACCACATATAGTATGTGTATGTTGATGCAGATGATTTCTATATATCTCTACCTTTTTATTATTTTGCAACAACTAAAAAAAATTAGGGAAGGAATTTAAACAAGTTATCTAGGGAAAAGATAATGTAATTACTACTTGAAGAGATTTTATAATAATAATAATAATAATATAATTTTGAGGTCACGACCGAGCCAGACACCAAATTGGTGTATGAGATGTTGAATTTATATATATGATATGATGTGTGATTTCTGATCAATATATTATTACAATGATGAGTGTTCCATATATAGAGAACATATGGTGACCATCAATGAAAGGATGTGTCCCTTGGATGATCAATAACTATTATTATTATCATTTACTTATTATATATATTATTTAATAATCAATAATTATATTATTAATTATTAATCTAGGAGAAGGTCTTCCCGATGTTTTCCAAACATCGACACTCCCTCTCAACGAGGGATACATTCAGCATCATATCAAGATTGTCTCTAAAGTATACAAACTTTTCCCTAGACTCATGACACTTTTTTGTCAGTCTTGGGAGAAGTCTCTCTCCTACCTGAACTAAGGAGAAAGTCCTTATGTGGCTCTCCCTCTAAGCCAATTGAATCTCTCTGAGATCAGTCTCGCTGTGGCTCTGCATGTGATACCATCTAGCATCTTGAGTATTTATCATTCCTTTCCAAATCACCATGACTAGGACAAATACTACACCAAGGTCGTTCACCACAGGTACACCCTTGTGAGTGAATGTCAGCCTAATGCTAACTGACACGTGGAAAGCACGTCAAGCACCTCAATTCCATATTATTCCTTGTCATGATAAAGGAAGGACTATGCCTAGGCCCATTTACCACAAGTACACCTTTGTGATAAATATATCTTATCTCCCTTGGTCTGCAGCCCAATCTAGGAGAAGGTTCGCCCGATGTTGAAACATTAACACTCCCTCTTACCTAGGGAGGTATTTTTCCATAGTAGTACACAACTATTGTCTAGTGGTACACAACCACTGTTAGTAGCACACAACTATTGTCTAGTGACACATAGTCACTGCCAGTGGCACACAACCACTATAGTAGTACGCAACTATTGTCTAGGACACACAGTCTCCACCAGTGGTACACAACCACCGTAGTATCAAAGCTCTGTCACACATGGCACTCCCATGTGGACTTCTAGTGGCTACTCCCTCTAGAAACACTAGGTTCAATTCCCCATAGTGTGTGATGTCAAGGTAAACTCCCTTGACATGTCCTCATGTGCTCTCCACAAGGGACGTTTGGGCTATAAGCCCAAGCCCACTTGTCCCTTCTCGGATAAGTGTCCTCACATATCAACTCAATTAATTCATAGAGGAGTACAATTTGGATAATGTGTGTCACACATGGCACTCTCATTTGGACTTATAGAGGCTAATCCATCTAGAAACGCTAGGATCAACTCCCCATAGTGTGTGATGTCAAGGTCAACTCCCTTGACATGTCCTCATGTGATCTCCACAAGGGACGTGTCCTCATGTGCACTCCACAAGGGACGTGTCCTCATGTTGCAAGGGAAATAATCGTCTGGATAGAAGTGTATCGAGCAACAGGAGCAAATCTCTCCTCATAATCTATTCCCTCCACCTGAGAGAATCCTCTGGCAACAAATCTTTGTTTGTGCTTCTCGATGCTCCCATCAGTTGTGTGTTTGATATTATAGATTCACTTGGAAGTCACTACAGACTTCCCCTCAAGTCTTGGAACAATATCCCACACATCATTCTTCATGATGGACTGATACTCCTCCATCATTGCATCTCTCCATATTGGTTGACTAGATGCTTCCTCATAACAGGAAGGCTCAAAATCAATGATGTGGCTCATAGTTGCATCATAGCACTAATATATTTGAGGTCTCTTTCTCTCTTGAAAGGTACCATGAGGAGTTGCATGTCCTTCTTCCTCCTGTAGAGTTTGACAAGCCCATGCAGGTCTCTTCTGACCTACTGCAATATCTCTAGGAACATCAATTGGAGCTACAAGATCAATGGGATCAAATGGATCAATAGGCCCAATTGTCTCCCTCTTAATTGTTGGAGAGTGAGGGGGAGAGCACCATCTCTTCCTATCTCTCACTATCAATCTCCATGTGAGATCCTCTAGATCTCTCGAAGGCTACCTCCTCCTCAAAGGTAACATCTCTGCTCACCTCAATCTATTTCTGACCAAGGATGTAGATCCAGTATGCCTTTGAAGACTCATTGTACCCCACAAATGTACCATTTATGTTTGAAGGGTCTAGCTTGGTCTTTTTCTCCTTGGGTACATGAATGTATACTGGACACTCAAATATCCTAAAGTGTCCAACCTCAGGCTTCACTCATGAACTGTGTCCATAGTAGACATATCGTGGTTCCCTCGTGGAACACATGTCTAAGACATATCAAGGTTCCTTCATGGAACCAATGTCTTCTCTAGGACACATTGAGGTTCCCTCATGGAGCCAATGTCCCCCGAGACATATTGAGGTTTCCTCGTGAAACCAATGTCTTGGTTCCTTCATCTGACCATCTGAGGCACGTCAGGATGAAGTCCACATTCCCTCCTAGTAGTCCATACAAGGAATTAGGCCTCTATGTATCAACAGTGTCAATAGTAAAGAATCTGCAACCAACAGACTTTCCCAAACTAGCCACCAGAATTCAAGTGGGTTTTGTTCAATGAAAGGACCTTCGGAGGTGTCATTGATGCGTAGGTCTTCTAAATTGATTTGGATTTATGTATGTTCTAGCGATGACGGGGAGATTTCTGATATTTCATTGACAGCCCATAATTTATTCTCTTGATCCTTTGCATAAATCTGATCAAGTTTTGGAGAATTATGAGTTTTTGCATGAGGAGAGTTGACTTATCCTTGAATAAACTCGATGACATCGTGTTGTAGTATTATAACAAGTACTGATCTATCTTCATTGTAGAAATCGTCATAATTCATGTCATGTTCATTACCTTGAGTCTCCACGATAGGACAAGTGTTCATACTGCCTTCTCTCGGGCAGGTATTCATGCCTAGAATTAGAGAAAGGACAAATTGTTCAAAAATTTCGTGGCCGACCAAATTTGACGGAGTTCTAGGAACGGACTTTTCAAATTTGCCCACATTTGTTCCATGAATTTCAGCCCTTGGATCTCTTGGATCATTGTATACAACCCCCTTTGAATCGAAACTTTTGCAGAATCTTGGAACTTCTGCTGCAACGTTCATCATGCCAGCCAGCAGATCCATGCAGAAAGTTTTGAAAATAGCAATAAATCTAGTGCTAATGCTCTTCAAGTTTTCGTAAGGTTTCATCATCAAACATCCTCCAACGGATCTGAAATATGAAAATCGATGAGAGTGAAAGCAAGTAAGTCTGAAGTCTAAAATTTTACGGATACTTGCCTTTGATGATTCTTTGAGCCCATCAAGGTTGAAAATAGACTTCACAGCAGCCACTGAAGGTTCTTGAAACCGTTTGAGATACTCTTTGAATCCAGTTGAGTTCAATCCGGATGGTTGAACTAAATTAAATGAATAGGCTTCGTGATTCATGATAACAGTAGAGGTGTATGAAATGGAGAAAAGAAAGATTATTGCGACTGTCACAAACACATGTTTTCTGATTATAAAAGGTACAAATATTTCCCATACTATTCATTCTTACACATTTATTCAATATATAATTATTTCATCCAAAATGGATTACTTTATATTCCAGATATTTTGGATAAATTATGTGTGACCTAACTTTGTTCGTCTCATTTGGTATCAGATCCTCATTTTTTTTGTGACCATTGGCCATATAGGCTTTTAGTCACACCTTCATTGAAGAAAAAAAAGGGGGTGATTTTGCTACAAAAAAATTTAAGTCCACAAATTTGGTGAAGAGAAATTGTATTATGCTGGAAATTCAGAAAAGAAACTAAAAAAAAAGTATTCCACTGCAAGTATTTGAGAGCAAGACATGTTATAGAGTGCACACAAGGTGAACCGAGTACCATGCCTACTACAGGTTGTGCAAACATCTAATTCTTGACTAATACAAATTGCGAAAAGGGGCTCACTATTTTCAGAAATCGTTCAATTCGCAGAGAACTCGTTGATTGTCAAGCCATATCGGGTCTGAGTTATTATCTATCATCTTCATTATCCTAAAAATTTGTGACTAGGGTCACGTCGAGTGATAAGGAACTCCCATAATGAAATTAAGTTGAAGGTTATGATAAAATAAATAAATATTTCTGTAATTAATAAAAAAAAAAAGTATCGAATGTAAAAATTCAATCTTAAATTGTCAGCTCTGTTACCCCCCATGCCTAGGGGTAACTAAGGATATGATGTATCAAGGCTCAGAGGTAGAAGATATGAAGTGTTGAGAGTCAAATTGACCAACATATCACACATGAAGTAGATAGAGCCCCTCCTTTTCAAATTACAGCACCACTCATCGTCGGCAGCAGAGCAGTGTCCACTATGTTGATTTGGCCCTGGAAGAAAGCAGTTCTTTCTTCATGAGGTAACAAGTCCAGTATCATGCTAAGTGTCACTTTAATTTTTGAAGCATTTGAGCATGTTGCAAATATTCATTTCTTGATTATGGAACATTTGCTTGGAAATTATATATTTTGCCTAATTTCACCTTGGTGGTTGTCATGGTATCCTATTAAGTTGGTCACCATCAGGAAATGGGTTGCTACTGGGGGATTTCCTTGAAGGATCATCATACCATTCCCACTCATACTTACCACTTTCCACACTTCTTCCCCTCCGCTTCCTCATCTTTTGGGTTTTTGGGTTCATTTACCTAAGAGGGATTTGTACCTCATTTCATGGGAAGAAGGGGTTAAAGGCCCGGAGGTGTTGTAGCCTACATCACATATAAATGCTCACCCTAAAGTCTTGAGAGCCATGAAAATATTCTCTAAAGGAAGAAAGGAATTTTAAGAAAAAAGTGTCTTGCTTGAAGGGGGAGTTCATTGCGGTGTTATTTTATTTCCAGTGCACATAGCACCCAATGTGTTCTAACTTCAAGTGGAATTGAGGTTCTCTTTTATTTCCATTGCACGTGGCACTCAATGTTCTAACTTAATGAAGAGGCAAATAAAGGGCTTGCAAAAAAGGTTGCATTACAACTAAATGGAACTCAAAGATATAGCACACCCTCCACAAAGGCACCCATAAATGAGATGATATGAACCCTTGATATGTCAAGAACCCCATGCCAAAAAGTCTTTCCCCAATCCATCTCATATTCATTAGATGATCTAGATAGGGTCTTCTTGGGAAACATTCCTTGACTTGGGGATTGGCCTACCCAATAGGGCACCATGACACCCCTCCCATACCTAAATTTGAAAAAAATTATAAGGTCTTTGAGCATTTATTTAATTTGAAAATGGGGGATTTAATGCACTTGTTTGGGTGGTTCTTTTATTAAGTGTGGCTTACTTGGCATGATTTGTATGACTTGTGGACCCTTGGAGGGTGTACTTGTTTCTATTTTCGGTACCTTTCTTGGTGGAGAATGATGGACCACACATGATGTGGCCTTTGGAGTCCTAGGACATCACCGTTTAGCCCTTGACGTCATATTTGAGGCCAGGGTTTGATGGATGATGTGGTTCTGGAGGTGGTTTGATAGGAAGAGACACATGGAATGACACTTTTGCACACGAGAAAATGACACAATGCCTTTGAAGGCCCAATGATCTCCTCTTGAGGCTTGATGTCTCACTTTTAATCCATATGTCACCCTTATAGGGCATGATGTCACCCTTTTTAGGGTTTTACTTTATGTTTTTTTCATTTTTGCATATTGTAAAGAAAAATAAAGGGGATCGGCCCTCTTCTAATTTGTTGTTGACAATTTTATGTGGAAAAATTGGTTTAGAAGGCCTCATATAAATAGAGGACCTTCTAATTTCATTTTATCATGATTCATTCCTCACCATTTATGAGAACAAGTATGAAATTTTCACCCTCTCTTGGGCTATGTAGCTCTTCTACTTATGCGACTTGCTTGGAGGATCAATTTGTGGATGATTTTTCTGATGTTTGGATGAAATTTCTACAATTAGGGTTTTATCTCATGCTATCTTGGTGAAGTAAGTGAAATTTCTGCAATTTTATCTTTGTGTTATCAATGCTTCATGGTAATTTCTCTTTTTCATACTAGACATCTTGCTTGGTGAAACCCTAAGAGAGGAGCACAAGTGCTTCCTCCTTTCACAAGATTATTCTTGTTCAAAATTGGTGAAATATCCTCGCTAGGGTTAGCATCATAAATCCCTAAAGTGCTACCACTTTAGTATTTTATCCCTAGACACTTGATTTCTTGACCTAGTTAAAGCATTAAGAAGGGAGAAAAGGTTGCTAGAGCCCAAAAGTGCTTGCACTCTAGAAATCCTTCTCTTTAAGGCTTAAACCCTAAGGCCCTAATGTGCTAGCACCTTAGATTTTAAGCCCCACCTATTTTGTTAGTTCAATCTTCAATCATTTTATTTGTTGTTATAAAGACTCCATAGCCCTCAAAGGCACTGATTTTACAGCACTCTTATGGTGAAATTGACCAACAAACACTCTCTTTTAATTCTCTCAAGCTCTCTACTAACTTTGCTAACACTAACACTCACTAACTCACTAGTAAACTTCTTGTTGTTGCAAAAGTTTGCTACAACCATTTTAATACACTTTTATTTGGTGCATACACCCTTGTAAAGGTGGTTTAACTTGCTCACAATTTCTCTCAAACAATTGGATAATGTTCTATGTGATGCATGTTTAATTTTCTTGGTCAATTGTTGAAATTCTAAGCTTTCTTTATTGATGTTGTTACAAATTTATATTGTTGTTATAAGATTGGTGTACTACTGTAAATTTGTACCAGCCATTGCATTTTTTATTTTCTAGTGTCTTCAAGGGATATTTATAGCATGTTTGAGCTTGGAAATCATTACATATATGTTATAAAGTGTTCTTGTTCTGGGAAGGTACTCAAACATCTTCAATCTTCTTCTACTAAATTGACCTAGACTAATCTTTAGGTGATCAAGAAAGGGGGCGGTAGGATTGGCTACTTTACTTCCTACTTTGATCCGTTGAGGTCACCAGGGAAGTCTCCCCTGTGGTGGGCCTCCTCCATCACTAAAATGAGGGAATTTCTTACTAAGGTGATAGTGGTAGGATTTTCCATAGTTACACAGATTTGGGGGACTTGTGTTGGGCTTTGCACAAGTACAAATCATGCGATAACATTTTGTCACCATTGTCGAGGAAGATTGAGTCATTCTCCTCAATCACATATCTTTGGTAAACTTATCCCAAAGCCCTTATCTCTCAAGTTTACCTGGTGAATCCACTGAGGGTAGTTCCTTCACCTTTCTTTGATGATCCTAGAGGGATCATCTTGTGACTCCATTGATATATTCTAAGGTTTCATCCTTCTCTCAACTTTGTGATATTGCATATTTTCAAGTGATGGGATTATGGCAGGATGGTCACTTCACAAAATGTTTCCCTTCCTAGATATTGAACATGTTCCAGGATACCCAAATCACTTTTCTAGAGGTTGGGGGAATAATTGTCTAAAATTTGACGAAGATCCATCCTTGGCTATTTCTCATGTTGTGAAATTCTTAAAGTATGTTTTAGAGATAGATATAACACATCAAAATGTGTTAATATTATTGTTTTTTCTATCTCTAGAAACAAGACAAAAGGATTGGGTTGAGCATGCTCTATGTACGAAGAGTATATATTCTCTTGAAATATTCATTGAAGAATTCCTCAAAAGGTGGGCCCCGAGAACACAAAGTTATGAAGATACTCTCTGCGATCTTATAGTGGCCCTCCAAAAGGAAAGGTTATGTTCTAACCCTGTTGAGGAAGTTGAAGAATCCATTGACGAACAAGAAGTTGAAGAGAAGATTCATGAAGAGGGATACCAATCCCTCAAAGAGGAGCAAGAATTACCTCATGATTCCACTAGAGACAATGAAGATTTGATTGAAGAACAAGGACCTAAAGAGGTGAATCGTGAGGAATATTACCCAATACACGAACATGAGTTGCCTTGTGAGTATGTCGAAGAAGAAGAATTTGATAAAACACACCATGTTGAATACCTAATCCACAAAGAGGCTCCTCATGAAGACGAAGCACCGGTATTTTCTCCTCCACTTGATGAAGTCATCCAAGCCTCAATTCCTCCTGCAATATGGTGGGTGCCTAAATTGGCATACTTTCAGCACCCGTCTAATACCTTTTTGCTTACCATTTTCCATCGATCACTTCCTTTTTTATACTCTCCTTATCTAGTTTTTCCGCGTTTATCATCAAGGTACAAATCTTTCCCATATGTCATTTTTACGCTATTCTTGCATAATTCTTAAAGAAACTTGCAACTTTCATGTACTAATATTGCTACACATGAATAATATAGCAGTTTCAACTCCTCACAGTGGTTGAAATACCTCTCAACTCCAACCCCATGCACACTTTATGTTGCTTCTATTCTAGGCACAATCCAACCGCTACAACTCAAAGTGTACTCTTCATGTTGTGACTCCAGCTAAACGTTGTGACTCCAAACACGTTTTCAATTGATGTTGTTATCACTTTGTAATTTCCAGAGGTTGTAAAAGAAAAGACAGAGGTAACTACAAAACCACTTTGGAAGTTGGGATCTAGCTTTGCCAGCTTCAGAGAGGGATCTCTATGTAAGATTTAAATTTGTTTGATTTAGGATACTAGGCTAGTTATGAAAATACAGGATTTGTTTGTTTGTTTAAAATGTCTGGTTGATTGATTGCTTAAATTTCCATTGGGCTATGGGGTATGTCTTTCATAATGGAGATCAATTTCAGATTTTATAAAGCTTCTTCATAGGGCAGGGTAGCAAGACTGTTTGGATCTGATAAAATTATATGAAGTGAATAGGAAGAAAGGAGAAGAAAATCCACCAAGCAAAAGATAAGTTAAGAATTCTTTTACTTAATTTCAGTTGAAAAAACATGAAAATCATTCAAAAACCAGAGACAAAGTATACTGAGATAAATTATGTTCTTTAACTGTCTTTGATTGATTAGAATTGGAAACACATGCAATGATTACAGAGAATGAAAAATATTAAACAACGAGAGAAGCACATCACCAACAGTCTACCACGACAATCCTGTGAAAGAGTCATTTTTATTACTAGTACAATTATTTACATCAAATCATGTTATAAATGATCAGGATATTTTGGAGGAATATCTAAACTAATTAGATCTCAAATTAAAAAAATATAGGAATCTTGTAGATATGCTCGAATTTTTGGTCTTGATTTGGTGTAAGTTGTTGATGACTTGTCTCTTTGACTTTTTTTAGTTGTTACTCCTTGTTGGCTGAAACATCGATGTAACACCATGTTTCCCCCAGTCTGTAAATATAACTATATGGGCCAAGGAACTATGGAAAAATTAAAAGTGTGAATGTTTGATTTGATGGACCTTTGTACAAAAGGGTCGATGAATGTAAATTTTGTTATTCTAATAGAAAATGGTTACGTGTGGCATGACTATTGAAAGAGGGGATGTGCTAAGAGAAAAACCACGAATTCTATGAAAAGGTGGTGGAGGGAACCAGGAATGGTTGTGTTAACCTCCACCGAACCAGTACCATGTTGGAATAAATCACTTAGATTCGAACAACCCTCTGACCCAGGAATAAATTTCAGTCAGGCTGGTAGGTGGGAAGACCTCCTCAAGAGTTAATGAGGGGATGGGGTAGGCCGCCCATCCGTAAGGCTTCCATACCTTACCATGGACTGGGAATTCGAGCCACACACAATATTGTTGAGGAAGGAAACAAAGGAAGTGGGGTGGGCAGAGGGAAAACCTGCGAAAAATGCAGAGATGAGAGAGGAAGCTCTCGAGTCCGAGGGAGGAAGCTCTCGAGTCCGAGGGAGGACTGAAAGAGGAACAGTGAGTTCTGATCACATAAAAGAAAGATTGAGTTGGGAGAAGGAGAGTAAACTTCATCCTTATCTATTTCTGTATTGGGAGAAGGAGAGTAACCTTCATCCCTAGCTTTCATTGAGATGAAAGTAAGAGATTGAATCTCAAAGCATCATGGCTAAAGCTCGGGGGCGGCTAGTGATAAATCCATTGGGAGTGACTGAGCCTATGGTTGGGAAGAAATGAGCACCCCTTTTAGTAGTCGCATCACGCCCTATGGTTCTAATAAGTGTTTTCTTGCCTTGCGCTTTGAATTGTAATTAATGGATGCATGTGAGTATTTATATGTCTATAAATGGTTATTTTCTGTATTAAATGATTAAGTTATGAGCATGCATTTCTCCCTTGAGAACCTATACTTATGCTTGTTTCTTCCACATGCTCCAGTTTAATCACTCAAAGGTGCTTTCCCCAAGGAATTACTTCATTGTTCTAAGAGTCGGAGCAAGCCACTTGGCATAGATATTGTTTCTCTAACCTCACAAGTTACCTTGCCTTGATTTAGAGCTTAAAGCTCTATGAGTTGGGAAGGTGTTTCCTTCATACCAATAGTCTAGGAGAATTTGAACTCGCACCTAAGTTCTTAACCGAAAAACCCGACTAAGAGCGAGGATCATAGCCCAATATTTATATGAAGATCCACGTGACCTGGGTCTAGGAACCTTGGAGCTCGAAGCTCCAAGATGTCAAATTGCTCGATAGTCAAGTCAAACCCCACAATTGGTATGAACTGTCGATCTATGAACGAAGATCAAGGGTGGGAAATCATTGCGGAGCGCGAAGGTGAAAGTAGCATAAGCGTTGGTTCGCGGCCCACAATTCACCATTGTCGTTTATCTCGTCGGGGTGGAAGATCAACGACTCGGATTCGACCAGGTTGGGTGAGTACTTCCAGATTGCAGAGGTTGAGCTCTCTGATAAAGAGCACGCATGTTGGGACCCCGTAATTGCTTTGAACCGTCGATCAGAGGACACCTCGGTATCGGTCGGATCATGACCGCCAGACCCTGAATAGTTCTGAGATGGGTGGTCGTGACCCCTTTTGGAAATTCATGGAGTGACGGAGTCCCTCGGTACTATCGGTCTGAGAGAATCAAAAATCTTAGAAGAGATAACGTTTTCAAGAGCGAAGGTGGGACCCAAGATAGTTGGACTCGCAGGGGAATGAAGGTTGAGGCATTTGAACATTTACCAAACTCTTCCAAGTCGGAAGAAGTCAAAATCTCAGGAGGAGGAGCATTGGCAGCCGTCAGATCGGTTGTGGGGAGAAGCCTGGACTGTTAGATCAACATCTAGGGAAGCAGAGAAGAAGGATTGGGAAGGAACAGATACTAACCGTCGAATCTTAGCACAAAGGGACATTATTCGTCCGATCTAATTTAAAGTGCACAAGTTTTAACGTTTGTGTGCACGGGAGGGTTGACTAGCCAAGGTCCCGAAGTCCTGAAGTGAATTGGGACCGTTCATCGCCAAGAGGGACAAGTGGAGCAAGATCTACAACTCCTGAGCAAGAGCTTGTGGTCAACGAAAGAGCGGAATAGCCAAAGACCCAAAGTATATCCTGACCATTGATCACCAGGAGACAGGTGTTAGCAGATTAGTAACTACGGAGAAATCACTTCGAGAGTTTCAGTTGAGAGTTGAAACTCCTGAAGCCCGGAGAGCCGAAGAGACGAAGTGAATCTCAACAGTTAGATTGAAAGCGACACGTGGTAGAGATCCATTGTCATCGGGTGAAAGAAACCCGAAGACCCGAACAGAATCTGGACTGTCATATCCAGAGGGCATGTGGCAACCAATTGCAAACTCTTGGTGAAAACACTTCAGGAGAACGCGATGGATAAGAGTTTGAAATCGTTGAAGCCTGAACAACCGAAGCAGCTGGGAGTTGTCGATCTGAAGGAGGACACATGTCATCAGATCATGAACTCTGAATACAACGTTCCAAAGGAAACAAATCAAGGAGGATTTGAAATTTGAGATGTCCGAAGGTCGAAGTCCCGAAGCGGACGAAATCCATCAATTTAAGGTGGACGTGTGGCGCCATATCTATCACTTCAGGTGCGGAATACTCCGGAGGAGAGGGTGAAAGCGTTGGAGTCTCGAAGTGGAATCTCAACCATTGATCGAGAAGGGAGCTACAGGTCTTTGATCCAGTCTTGGTTGAAAAGCGCTAGAGAGCCAAAGTAGGTCATGGTCGTTGATCGCAAGGAGAGGTACGTGTCGATGGATCGGCGTCTCTGAGTGAATCGCACTGGGGTTTCAGTTGAGAATTGAGACTGTCAAACTCCAAAGACCCAAAGTGAATCTAGACTGTCTGGTCCAGAAGAGACGTGGCATAAATCTATGTACTCCGGGTAAAGTCCAGGAAGTAATTCATAGCCACCAGATTAAGGGGTACGTGGCAAGAATCTGTGGATTTCGGGTAAAGACCTAAAGTAAGCCTTGATCGTACGATTCAAGTGGACACGTGGCAGAAATTTGCATACTTAGAGGGGAATTAAAAGTTGAGACTTGAGACTCCCAAAGCCCGGAATCACGAAGCGATCAGCATCGTTGATTAAAGAGGACGTGTGGCAGGAGATCTGTCACTACGGGAGAAGGCAAGGGTTGAGAGTTGAAACTCCCAAAACCTGAATCACGAAATAAATCACAGCCATTGATTTAGAAAGGTTAGATCTGATCCGTAGATTTGGAAAGGATAGATCTGAGCCGTCAAGTTCAGAAGCACCGTCAAGGTCATGAGATCGACGATCCCATCACATTGCAAGGACCAAAGGTGCACAAACTTTAAAAAGTTGAGGGTGGGCCACAATCCAGACCACGGTTTTGGAGAAAGGACACGTGGAGGCTCAAGGCGAATTGCAGGGTGAAAAGTAGTTTGGTTTCAAACCACCCTTGGTCGAGCCCACAATCGTGTGGTTATGTAAGGCCATCGCCCAAGGTCATATCAAGGAAGGGGCTTATCAGAAAAGGAGATAGCACCCAGACTCCGATGGTTCGCAAGCGCGAAGAGGAGGTTCACGGGTACCTTTATACCTGCACCAAGAAGTCGAAATCATCTACGTCTAATTATAGAACGATACCATCAAGGTCTCAGAGAGTCGTTTGGCTCCAGAATCGAAGATCCTTGACCAGGAGGTCGGACTAGTTCCCCGACTTTCCAAATTAGAAACCATGGATGGAGAATTTGTCCTTGAGAAAAGAGAAAATTTGTATGCCCCATCGTGGGTGTG
>CBVK0101058727.1:0-11977 GCA_900067695.1 Picea abies
ATGGTTACAACACTTGGCCTTCTTGGGCTCATGTACAAGTCGTGTAAGGAGGTATCGTTTTTTGCATTTACTCCTTGAGGAGAAGGACTGCAGATTGAACTTGTGATTTTGGGAATTCTTTTTTAATTTCAGTAGAAGAATTTCATTAGCCCTTTGTCAAAGTGATAACTACTCTTACCGGAGTAGGGATATGCTAATTAAAATTTATAAAAAGACTTGAATGTGGATAGTTGAAGGTGGCAGGGTTCTGTCAAGAGTAGCTGAAGCCCGAAGGACAGATGACCCAGTGTTCGTAACACTACTTCTAAGCATGGGCAGTCGGAACCTCAGGCACCGATGATGGATAACTCCATTCTGAAGAGTCATGAAAATTTTGTTCCAAATAATAGCTTGAGGGGAATGTATTCCCTTTTCCTCGGGGAATACTAATATAAATAGATGAAAGAGTAAAAGAGAAAAGGTGTTATAATTGTCATGATAAGAGGCAAATGATTATGCCTTTGAGAATCGCATGATGATGATTGTGAACGATCAAGAGTTGACTGATTTTAAAGTAGAAATGTATGTGGTTAAGTACATCATGGATGTAAGTAAACAAAACCCGAAAATGTGTGGATACATAATCTGAAAGCATGACCAAAAAAAATGCATGTTTATATTTCTTAGAAAATGCTTAGTAACTAGTTGAAGCTAATTCAAGGTTGAGGCCATCACAGATAGTGATGGATATGAAATAAGGAAGTTGCATGCTGAAGGAGTTCCTTGTGGAGGAACTGTGTGAAGACTCTACCAGGAAAACAAAGTCACACCCTTAGTAATTGTTGAGAAACTGAACAGTGAGCTACAAGCGTATATAGTAACTGTTGAGAAACTGAACAGTGAGCTACAATCTTATATAGTAACTGTTGGGAAACTGAACAGTGAGCTACAAGCGTATATATATATATATTATATATATATATATATATATATATATAAGAATCTTGGATTACATTTTGAAAGCATCATGTAATGAATAGAAGACTAATGAATGAATAAAGGAGTATGTTTGATTGAATAGGCTTGGTTGAAGCCATGTTAAGAAAAAGCAGTGAGGTCTTTAGAGATAACCCAGCTGGGTTGAAAAGTCCCAGGCGGTGTAGAAAGAATTGGAAGAAGGGGGTATCCCCTAACTCCTTTATTTCTATGTGTTATGTTTCCTCTGGAATGAGAAAGTTGATTTGTTGATAAAGGTAAATGTCTTGACACCATAATGATGATGATTGTATTACTGCAGAAATAGTTGAGAACTATATGTATTGCAGTCATGGAAACCCTTGAAGATAATGTGATGAAGTCCATAAAGATATGTTAGGACATTGTGAAGAAGTTTTATGGATTTGGATGTTATAATACATGCATTTTAATTGATATTACAACTAATGATGCATGTTGTGTATAGAAAGGAATTGGAACTGTTGAGGAAGATAGTTACCAATAATGGGAAACCTCAAGCAGAGGGTGACCATGGGAAGGCTGCGGTCGAAAGATTGTTGACAGGACTGTGAAAATCCCGCTAAAGCACTGTTGATGATGTAAAGATCAGAAAGAGGGTGCTAGCAGCCAAGAACAGGTATAAAAATGTTCAATCTTATGTGGCTCAAGGTATGAATAGATAGGGGTGAGAATCCCTTATGAAATATTTTGTTGTCCCATGTTATGCACGGAATTTTGAAAGGGCAGTTGTATGCCCTGGATACCCAAGTAGGGTATGTCTCGGGAAGGAGAACCTGAATGTTGGAGGTGTGAACCTCTGGCAGTGAAGACTAATTGTATGATGTAGTAACATTTGAACCAAATGATCTCTATTGACTCAAAAGGTCAAAAACCTTTACTAAGAAATCGTATAAATCCCCTCGATCAACTACAAATCGAGATCGTGAGGATTGCGAAAGAAAACCCTGATCGAATTGGGTTAATCAAGAACCTGACAGAGGATATGAACGCGATCCATTCATCGTAAGGAAACCAATCTCATTCGTCGGATTGACTTGAAGATCCACTAGAGTTAACAGATCAAATGCCAGTTGTTCGATAATATCGACGACCCGTATTCACTACGGAGCACGAAGGAGGAATTAACGAGCATGATAGTTCATGGCCCGCAATCTAGCCCGCAATCAACCTACACTGTTGATCTCGTCAGGGTGGATGATCAATGGCCATGATTAAAAGATTTGGGAGAACACCTTTCGGATTGCGGAGATTGAACTCTCCAATAAAGAGCGAGCTAGTTGAGGTTCTGCAATCCCTTGCAGCCGTTGGATCTGGGGAAAGACAGATCTTCATCGTCGCATTGCAGACAAGAGGTTTAGCCAGGATCATAGCACCCGAACATGGGAGTCGAAAGGGTAGCACCTGAAAATAATAGAGATAAGGTCACATCTCTTGATCACATGGAGAGAAGACGGAGTTCCTCCGGGCTAGTCAAGGAAGATAGAGTCTAACACTATGTGTTATACTATGGTCATGAGGACTAGTTCTAAGGGAATAAAGGTGATCATATCTAGCACATTGCATGGATTTTTCAGTAAGAAAGGAGGACCTTCCAATGTTTTACTTACATTATGTAAGCGTTGAAGGAAAACAATTTGGGTGGCCATAAGTGTTGGCACCCTGGTTATTAATGAAGGAAGAATGCTTAAAGGCATTCATGTGAAAATTTTGAGTTTCATGTGTATTGATTTGGGATCATGATCGGCCTATAGCAGGAAGCATGGTTCTGTTGTAAGAGTGAATGAAAATGAATAATCCATGTGGTGAAGAGGTTGGTTAAATTCCAACACACGATGGCCAAGAAACTGTTATAAAGAGTGACAAACTTGAAATCAATGCAAGAGTGCATTGGGTATGAATGTGGTCATGAATACTGGCACATTTGTTAAATCCTTTGAAATGTTGAAATACGTTTTGAAAGGTTTGGTATGTTGAAATGAGGCATAGGCAAGGAATGGGGCTCCCTTTTCATATTTATATAGATGTGATGAATTGTTAGTATGCATGGTTTTGAATATAGATATATATATATACATGGATGCATGAGAGACTAACAGTTTGTTTGGTTGTGAAAAGAATGAATTGCAGGGAGAAAAAGGGTCATGGATATGGCAGTGTTGTAAGCCCATAAGGGAGACCAATTTCCTGCTAAGCCAAACTGCAAGGAATGGTATTTCCCTTTTTTTTGAGAAAGTGAATTTGATTGTTAGTATCCACAACTCTGAAATTGTTTGTGACGATGTTATAAAGGTGTAATAAAATATATGTGCATGGGAAACTAACAATTTGTTTGGTTGATTGAAGTTGAAAGTGCAGGAAGCAAAGGGGTCTTGGATATGGCAACGTTGTAAGACCATAAGGAAGACCAATTACCTATTGAGCCAAACCGCTATGGGAAGGAAAGCCCCATATTTATGAATTTGGTTCCTATGCGGAACAAATATGAAAACAAATTATGAAATTTGGAAATCTGTGGGTGACATATTTACAAGAAAATTTTTGAATTTAAATTTATGATGATGTCTCATGAATTTTTGTATGCCTGTGATACGGGTGAGAAGAAAAGATCTGTCCAGAAAGGACAGATTATGAAAAATGGCTACTACTGAGCCATGAGAACCCCGTGGTAACCCATGATCGCCTAGAATATATTGTGTTGAGGTAACACAAGCCAAAGGGACGCCTCGGCAGAGCAAGTCGGAGGGACGCCTCGAATCTAAGGCTCGATAAAGTATCTGAGTTCTTCCTGTGCGAGAAAACCTTGGCAAGGCAAGATGGATCACTCGAGGGAATGTATAGCAAAGAAGGGGATGTCTGAGCCTGGGCCTGGAGGGTGACTGACCGCAAGGAAGATGAGACCTTAATAGTTCTTGTAAACTATTGATTGGGATCATGCACACGATGGGTAGTTATTCTTGTGCGAGAAAACCTTGGCAAGGTAAGATGGATCACCCGAAGGATTGTATAGCAGAGAAGGGGACGCCTGAGCCTCGGCCTAGAGGGTGAGTGACCGCAAGGAATATGAAACCTTGATAGTTCTTGTAAAATATTGATTGGGATCATGCACCCAATGGGTATGTCAAGGAAAAACAATGATCCTGGATAAAAAACAACCATGCGGATACAAATCCACAAACTGCGTAGATAATTATTGTGCTAAGATTATGAAATTTTTCCTAGAAATTTTTATGCAATGTTTTCGCATAAGACTATGATTAACATGCTTGTTGTCCAAGAATTATTGAAAGCAGGTGACCAAGAATGAAGGATCAAGATTTCTAAAACAACTGAATGGGAAAGGCATGACATGTGTTTTTGAGAAAGAACATCGAGGACGGTGTTCCTTTAAGGGGGAGGGAATTGTAACACCTTGTTTCCCCCAGTCTGTAAATATAACTATATGGGCCAATGAACTATGGAAAACTTAAAAGTGTGAATGTTTGATTTGATGGACCTTTGTACAAAAGGGTCGATGAATGTAAATTTTTTTATTCTAATAGAAAATGGTTACGTGTGGCATGACTGCTGAAAGAGGGGATGTGCTAAGAGAAAAAACATGAATGCTATGAAAAGGTGGTGGAGAGGACTAGGAATGGTTGCGTTAACCTCCACCGAACTAGTACCATGCTGGAATTAATTGCTTAGATCAGAACAACCCTCTGACCCATGAATGAATTTCAGTCAGGCTGGTAGGTGGGAAGACCTCCTCAAGATTTAATGAGGGGATGGAGCAGACCGCCCATCCGTAAGGCTTCCAAAGCTGACCACGGACTAGGAATTCTAGCCACATGCAATCTTGCTGAGGAAGGCAAGAAAGGAAGCAGGGTGGGCAAAGGGGAGACCTAGGAAAAATGCAGAGACGAGAGCGGAAGCTCTCGGGTCCGAGGGAGGACTGAAAGAGGAACAGTGAGTTCTGATCACATAAAAGAGAGATTGAGTCGGGAGAAGGAGAGTAACCTTCATCCTTATCTATTTATGTATTGGGAGAAGGAGAGTAACCTTCGTCCCTAACTTTCGTTTAGCTGGAATTAAGAGATTGAATCTCAAAGCATCGTAGCTGAAGCTTGGGGGTGGCCAGTGATAAATCCATTAGGAATGACTGAGCCTATGGTTGGGAGGAAATGAGCACCCCTTTCAGAAGTTGCATCATGCCCTATGGTTCTGATAAGTGTTTTATTTCCTTGTGATTTGAATTGTAATTAATGGATGCATGCAAGTATTTATATGTCTATAAATGGTTTTTTCTGTATTAAATGATTAAGTTATGAGCATGCGTTCGTTCGCTTGAGAACCTATAGTTCTACTTGTTTCTTCCACATGCTCCAGTTTATTCACTCGAAGGAGCTTTCCCAAGGGAATTACATCATCATTCTAAGAGTCGGAGCAAGCCTCTTAGCATAGCTACCATTTTGGTAACCTCACAAGTTACCTTGCCTTGATTTAGAGCTTAAAGGTCTGTGAGTTGGGAAGGTGTTTCCTTCAGACCAGTAGTCTAGGAGAATTTGAACTCGCGCCTAAGTCCATAACAAAAAAACCCAACTAAGAGCAAGGATAATAGCCCAATAGTTATCTAAAGATCCACGTGACCTGGGTCTAGGAACCTTGGATCTCAAAGCTCTGAGATGTCAAAGTGCATGATATTCAATTCAAACCCCGCAATCGCTATGAACCGTCGATCTATGAACAGAGATCGAGGATGTGAAATCATTACGGAGCGCGAAAGTGAAAGTAGCAGACACGCTAGTTCATGGCCCGCAATTCACCATTATCGTTGATCTCGTCGAGCTAGAAGATCAACGACTCTGGTTCGACCAGGTTGGGCGAGTACTTCTAGATTGTGGAGGTTGAGCTCTCTGATAAAGAGCACGCACGTTGGGACCCTGCAATTGTTGTGAACCATCGATCGGCAGACACCTCGGTATCGGTTAGATCATGATCGCCAAACCCTGAATAGTTGCGAGATGGGTGGTCGTGAGCCCTTTTGGAAACCCGTGGAGTAACGGAGTCCCTCCGTACCGTCGGTCTGAGAGAATCAAAAATCTCAGAAGAGATAACGTTTTCAAGAGCGAAGGCAGGACCCAAGATAGATGGAATCGAAGGAGGAATGAAGGTTGAGGCCTTTGAACATTTACCAAACTCTTTCAAGTCGGAAGAATTCAAAAGCTCGAGAGGAGGAGCGACAGCAGCCATCATATCGATTGCGGGGAGAAGCCTGGACTGTTAGATCAGTGTCTAGGGAAGCAGAGGAGAAGCATTGGGAAGGAACAGATCCTAACCGTCGGATCTGAGTGCAAAGGGACGTTAGTCATTCGATATAAGGTAAAGTGCACGAGTTTTAACGTTTGTGTGCACGGGAGGGTTGAATGGTCAAGGTCCCGAAGTCTCAAAGTGAATTGGGACTATTCATCGCCAAGAGGGACAACTGGCGCAATATCTACAACTCCTAAGTGAGAGATTGTGGTCAAGGAGAGAGCAGAATCGCAGAAGACCCAAAGTAGATCCTGACCATTGATCGCCAGGAGACACATGTCAGTAGATCAACAACTCCAGAGAAATTACTTTGATATTTTTAGTTGAGAGTTGAAACTCCTGAAGCCCGAAGAACCGGAGAGTCGAAGTGAATCTTAATCATCAGATTGAAAGGGACACGTGGTAGAGATCCGTTGTCCTCAGGTGAAAGAAACCATAACACCTGAAGAGAATCTGGACTGTCGGATCCAAAGGACACGTGGCGATCGATCGTGAACTCAGGATGAAAACACTCCGAGAGAACGCGATGGATAAGATTTTGAAATCACCGAAGCCCAAATAGCCGAAGCAGCTGGGAGCCATCGATCTGAAGGAGGACACATGTCATCAGATCGTGAACTCCGGATAGAAAGTTCCAAAGGAAACGAAGCAAGGAGGATTTGAAGTTTCAGATGTCCGAAGGTCGAAGTCCCGAAGCAGACGAAAGTCATCGATTTAAGGTGGACACATGGCTCCAGATCTAGCACTTTGGGTATGGAATACTCTGGAGGAAAGTAGAGGGTGAAAGCGTCGGAGTCCCGAAGTGGAATCTCAACCGTTGATTGAGAAGGGAGCTGAAGGTCGTTGATCTGGTCTTGGTTGAAAAGCGCTAAAGACCCAAAGTAGGTCCTGGTCGTTGATCACCAAGAGGGGTACGTGTCGATGGATCAGCGTCTCAGGGTGAATCGCACTGGGGTTTCAGTTGAGAATTGAGACTGTCGAACTTTGAAGACCCGAAGTGAATATGGACCATCTGATCCAAAAGAGACGTGGCGTAAATCTATGGACTTCAGGTAAAGTCCCGAAGTAATTCATAGCCATCAAATTAAGGGGGACATGGCAGGAATCTGTGGATTTTGGGTAAAGACCCGAAGTAAGCCTCGATCGTCCGATTCAAATGGACACACGGCAGAAATCTGCATACTTCAAGGGGAATTAAAAGTTGAGAGTTAAGACTCCCGAAGTCCGTAATCACGAAGCAATCAGCGTCATTGATTAAAGAGGACGCGTGGCAGGAGATCTATCACTACGGGAGAAGGCAAGGGTTTAGAGTTGAAACTCTTGAAACCTGAATCATGAAATAAATTACAGTCATTGATTTAGAAAGGTTAGATCTGATCTATAGATTCGAAAAGGATAGATCTGAGTTGTCAAGTTCAAAAGCACCGTCAAGG
The DNA here is from genome assembly GCA_900067695.1 of Picea abies. Lineage (NCBI taxonomy): Eukaryota > Viridiplantae > Streptophyta > Pinopsida > Pinales > Pinaceae > Picea > Picea abies. The sequence continues at coordinate 7,719 of CBVK0101058727.1, forward strand.
TCGTGAGATTGACGGTCCTGTCGCATTACGAGGACCAAAGGTGTGCGAACTTTAAAATGTTGAGGGTGGGCCGCAATACAGACCACGGTTTTGGAGAAATGACACGTGGAGGCTCAAGGTGAATTGCAGGGTGAAAAGTAGTTTGGATTCAAACCACCCTTGGTTGCACCCAGAATCACGTGGTTACGTAAGGCCATCGCCCAAGGTCATATCAAGGAAGGGGCTTTTCAAAAAAGGAGCTAGCACCTAGACTTCGATATTTCACATCCACGAAGAGGAGGGTCGTGGGTACCTTTATACCTGCACCAGGAAGTCAAAAGGGTATGCGTCTGATTAGAGAACAAGACCATCAAGGTCTCAGAGAGTCATTTGGCTCCAGAATCAGAGATCCTTTATTGGGAGGTCGGACTAGTTCCCCTATCTTCCAAATTAGAAACCATGGATGGAGAATCTCTCCTTTAAGAAAAGCGAAAAATTTTATGCCCTGTCGTGGGTGTGTTACAATCGAACTTGTCTTTACTCAAGTAATTCGCATAGATTATCCCACCTCTTTTTACTTGGGATTGATATCTTGAGTAATTTTTTGTCTATCTCATCCATCTCTGTGTCCTTGGCAAAAGTAGGCTTAGTAATGAAGATATGATTGATTTCATGTTGAATGCTCAAGTCAAACTGTAATGTCTCCAGAAAATATTTCCTAGTGATGCTTCCTTGTATTCTTGCAAACTTTGAATTTTCCTTTACCATTGTCTTCAATTTCTAGTTGTAATCGTGTAGAGTGATCAATTTGACATTTAGCACTAACATTCCAGGAATCCCTTTCTTATGTAGCACCTCAAACTTACTGAAGAACCTCTGCACACCTATGTCCATAACCTGGGCCTTTTCTTCCAGCTACAACATGAGGCCTTTCTTGGTCAAAACCTTCTTGATTTCTAGGATGGTTTCAGTCATATCCTCAATATCCAGCTCTTCTAACTCCAGTTTATTTTTAGAGTTTAAAAAATTGATGAGCTATGTGGTCTATGTTGGATTTTCTTCTAATTCGTCTTTGATAATTTCAATGGCTCCTCTAGCTTTCTAAATTAATTCATGCTGCTCAAAAATGATCTGAATAGAGGGCCAAATCTCTGTCATGGATCTATTGATATATGCCCATATGTTTTCCTTTGCTCGGGCTAAGGTGTTTTCCATGTTTGTTTCTTTCCCCAATTGTTGCAGTTGTTGCTGAGAATTTAATACTTGTGCATTTCTGCCTGATGAGAAGCCTGGAATATTGCTTTCAATTCCTGTAATGTCTTTACCTCTTCCTGTAATTTTTTAATTTTTTTCCCTTGTATGGACATATCCTCCATAGATTTCACTAGTTTATCAGAGTTATCTGAAATTTGTACTGGGATTGTTGTTGATGCAAACACTTTTATTGTTCTGATCCCTGTCAGAGGCACTTCATCTAGTGGAATCATGGCCAGCTTCACATTCTGCTCTTTTTCTTTCATTGGTTTGTCCATCTCTGCTTCCATTTCCCTTATTTGTGCATTTTGTTCCATGATCAATTTTAACATCTCCTCTTTTTGGATTTTTGTCTTATCCACTTCTTTAGTTTGTGAATCTTCTGCGGTTGGAAGCTTCAATTGTTTTCTGAGTGATGTTATATCAGCATTCTTTTTCTTTATCAATTCCTCTGTTGCATTGACATTTGTTGGAACATATCCAATCTTGAGAACTAGCTCTTCTAATGATTTGATCTTAGTATCTTTGGCCAAAGAGGAGATATTTTCAAGCTTTAATTGGGACTGGATATTATTCATGGATACCTGCAATTTAGAAGCATTCATTGAGGTATTTGTTAGAGTTGAAGAGATCATCTGCATTGTCTATCTATGAATATCCATCTGGTCCATAGGATGGACATCTTTTAAATCAAACTCAAAAGCAGTCTTTTTGTAGTCTGTTGTTGTCTTTGGATGGGGAACCCGTGCCTATAAGAATTCCATTTGCAGTCTTACCTTCTCTGTGTCAAAAGCTGACAATAGTCTGTGTTGAGCAGTAGAGTTATGCTTCCAGAATTGAGTGTAAGTGTTGTTGTTGAGAAGCTCATTTCTTTGCTTGATTTCCTTATATTTGTCAAAAATATTTGACTTCTTTTGTCCATGAATTGATTCAGTTGTCAGAGTTGTGTCTCGATTTATTTGAGATGCTTGTGATGATGGAGAACCTGAAAACAAATTGTCTGATTGGGTTGAAGAATGTGGTCCCTCCAAAACTATGGTGGACTGCATTTCTCCCTCCTTCGGCAAATCTATTGTGTGACTGGTTTTAGGCATCTTTATGTATACCTGAAAATCTTCAGCTGATACCTCTGTGACTGAAGGAGAAACTTCCTTCCTTGATATTTTATCTTCTTTATTTTGAGGTGTAGTAGTCTGTGAAGTGGTTACAGAGGTAGGTTTATCCTCTGGTTCTTGCAATGTATTTTCCTCCCATTCATCCTAGTTCGTATACCTTTCAACCTATGGCCTTTGTGTGTGCACATAGGGAGTGGTATTTTGTTTGATCCTGAGTTCAGAAATGATGCCAAATGGGTCATATGACCAAGTGAAGCTCAAAGGAAACTTCATTTGTTTTAAAAGGTTGACTCCTTCTTCTCATGTTTCTCTATTATTGCAAATGAAAGGCCCAATCTGAGTTTTGATTTTCAATTGGGATTTCTTCTTGGCTGCCAAAAAATGAATTTCATCTGAAATAATCATTTTCTATATGTACTCCAATGCAAAAATCCTCATTGGGAGGTATTTAGACAATTTGTGTGGTGGAAGATCACATCCATACACCCTGATCTCTGTGTAGTTCTGGTATAAATACCAGTCACCTGTCTTGGCCTGATCAAATAGGTGAAACACCTTTTGAATTTCTTCATTAATCTTGGGTTTCGTGTTGTTGTTCAACAAATAAGTGGTTGGGTGGATGAATTGGTCAATGAAATCCTTGAAACTATACTCTATTGAGTTCTTCCTCACCAATGAGGTCCAGAACATGACTGATTGTGGGCTTCCTTGCTCATTTAACTTCTGAAGTGCAAAAGGAAACATGTCTGCTTGATAAAATAAGAACATATAAACCAATATTGATGAATATTTGAACATTCCTTCAATTGAAAACTTATTTAATTTCTCATGAATGCTATCAGATAGGAATTGAATGAAATTGAACTTCACTGTAACCTTTTCTTCTGTACAAAACGTGGACAGAAAACCCAGAATAGGTTCATATACCCATTCATCAGAATAATAACCTAATAGATATGATATGATGGATATGATATGGTTTTCTTTGACTGTAAAAATGGAAGAAGGGTATGGTGGATTCTTCTTGGGTAATTGGGCATCTTCAGGGAGGAAGATTTTAAAGATCATGGCTCTCTGGGGAAAAGTTAGTTTCTAGTATAGGTCATTTAGGGATTCAATGGAGAATAGAGTGGTTGAGTCATTTCTAGGGATTTGTAACATGTGGTCGATGGTTTCAGAGGTAATTGTGAACAATATTTCACTAGTGGGGGAGGAAAAGGCTCTTTAGATTGGCAAATAATTGGCTTGGCATCTAAGGCCAAATTTTGGGAAATGATAAGTGTGAGGGAACATATATAGGCGAAAATTTGACTCCCAGAGTCCAATTTCATCACTCTGGTTGAGGAAAATCTCTTTGAGCCAAGAGAGAAATTCGAAGAAATCGAACTCGCACTTTGGCTCTGTAACCTTGTAGTCTTTGTCTACCAGAGGGATGTGGTCTAGGTCGACGGGAGGGGGAATCATTGGGTTATCAAATGTGTTGGTAGGCTTGACCTTGGGAGCCATAATTGACAGAATTAACAGTAAAAAGATGGCAATACTATATTTACCGGGAAAAGATTTGCCTGTTGACAGTGAGAGATGGTAGTGGCAGTTTGATAGCTTAGCTTGGTGTGGTCTTCACAGTGTCTTACTCCAAAAATAGTGTAACGAGATGAGAATGGGGGATTTAATATGCACAGTGCTATTTGTTGTGGTGTGGGACCGTTACAGGATAGCTAACGGTCACAGGGAGGGGTTTGAATAATTAACATGTATAAATTGTGGGACAGGTGTTGTGTAGGGACAGGGTAGCAGTAGCAGGCTTTGGTTTGGTAGATTTCAAGGGGGGTCGGCGGTAAGTGGGAAGAGGAGGGGGGGGTGAGAAACGTTGAGGACCCACCACGTTAGGTGGGACCACAACGGGTAAAA